>QTSX02000279.1:0-91527 GCA_014839935.2 Entomophthora muscae | reverse complement strand
TTTACTCCATAAAAATCAAATATCCTCTGGTCTAACTTTATTTTGAAATACATCCTGTATTTGGCCTGCTGCACTACATCCCTTATAATTTGATTCTTAGCAGAATGATTACAGGAAAGTGGGCCCCACTGTTGGAACTTTGTCATTGCCTCTGCCCAATGTTAACCCAATGCCCGCAAATTTAGGAGTTTTCCCTGCTGTATCTGAAGCTGAGACATTGTAACATCTCAATTTTCTGAATTCTACACCAAAGACTCATTGATTCTCTCTAAGGTGATTTACCTCAGGCTCCTTTGGTTAGAGTTAATCATTTTACTTAGCCCAAGTATATCTTTTGAAAATTTCACAAAATGATATCTGAAGCTTTGTTGGTGGTTGATCATCAACTCTATGTGGATTTGGGTGGTGATTCCTCACCACCTGGAAACTGCTTCTTACTATCAAAAAATTTTGGTCACATCTATAGTCCTTTCAGAGCCATTGGTCTCAAGTTTGTACTGGTGATTCCAATTAGAAGCTGTAGTACAGTGGTTTTTGAACCTGTTGAGAAATCTGTATATTATTCAGTTTAGAATGCATGAACTTAGTCACAAAAATTATTTCAACTTGATAGATCTAAATAGAATATAATTTCATGGAAAATGAGCGTTATTTGGCAAAAATGTCCAATCATACAATGACCTATTCAAACTGGGGAAAAATGCTTAATAATTCAACAGCAAGTTTATCAAACACTAGAACACATGAGTTTCAATCACAGAACACATCTACTATGTTTACTATGTTTTTGGTGAACACATGAAACTCAGTCACAAAAGTTATAAACTCAATTCAACAACAAGCCTCAATAGCAACTGAAACAGACAACGTAAATATCAAATATCAAAACACATGAATGAATCTATAATACTGTTACCAGATCATCCTAATTAAGAATGAAATCTAGAATACAAAAACAAAATAAATATTCTGAGTGTCTGTTTTGGGATTAGAATCAATAAAAAAATCAAACTATCCTAATTCATGATCAACAGTGCACATTTACAACCAAAAATAATTAATCTAAAAATCTAAAAATCTAATTTGAAATAAACAGTAGTGACTACTAGCTTTCATGCTACTATATATATAGAGATAAAAATTATAATAAATAAATTAATATAGATAAACTGTTTTAATTCAATTTAATTTTATACCAAAATGGATGCATCCCAACAACAGACCCAATCAGAATGGTTGTACATGTGGTGTCTTTGTGCTTGGCTCAGACCAAACACTCCTCAGTTATTGCACCCAGTTTAACTCAATGAAATAAGCCTATTGAAAATAGGACATGTCTTTGATTGAAAATCAGCACTCCAACTTGTGGTTAATCTAGCACTAGAGAACCCAGTGATCTGGTGCTAGATTGACCACAAGTTGGTGTGCCAATTTTCAAGCAAAGATAGCTCCTATTTACAACAGTCTTATTTCATTAAGTGTTACTTTCACTTGAAAACTCATACTAATAAAAAGCAAGAAAAATTCTATTAAAACAGAAAAGCAAAAAATTATTTCTAGAAAATTGATTTTATTTAAGTGTGTGCCCCTTTTTGAGCCTGTCTGTGACAAATTGGGCCTGTGCTTCACATTGCCACAAAGGCATTTGGCAAGGTGGACCAGGTCAAGCCCCAAACCATGGAGACTATAGCCAACAGGAACCAGTTATGGATGGGAGCCAATCACAGACTATGGTAACTATTGCATAAGGTCAGAAGAATTGCAAATGAGAGTAAAATAATCTTGAAAAAGCTTAGCTGAAGCATTTCCTCAAACAACAAGAGAAAAACATTCTGCATAAAAATTTGTTTTTTTTCAAAATTTAAAATCAAATTTCAAAATGTTGATTTTTATGCCAAACTGGGAGTTTTTGTTGTTTTCTACTCTTTTATTATAGTTTTTTAGGAAACCAAGATAACTCTCAGGGAGCTATCATGGTAGGTATTTAGGGAAAATTTTAAGAAGTCCATAATGAATATGGAATGATGAAGATGATTGGATAAAGAACAGAAAAGAGAAAATCTGCTATCCAATAGAGGGTTTTTGGTATCCAACTTTGGCAGTTGGATTTGTTACAGTCTCTCAGACTTAAATGTCTTAATTTAGATTTATGTACACTGAAAATAATACTTTAGTTCCCTGAATAGATTTTGGTGGATTTCACTCCTGAAATCCACTATTTCCAATTTGAGTCCCAAAAATAATCAATATTTTCAAAAAATGAGTTGTTTTGTGTTTGAGTTCATCACTTTTGTGAATGAACCTCATGAGTTCTCTGTTTGTATCATATTTGCCATACACTTGTTATCAAATTGGATGTAGGATGCTTCAGCAAGTGACTGGATTGAGTGCATTATAAATTTAAGTTCCATGTGTTTGCTATCTCATTTTTGGAATTTAGTATTTGAATTTTTTGTTTTGTGATTGACTAAGTTTTGTTTTCCAGCCCTAGATAAACAAAAGCTTTATTGAGTAAATTAACCTTCAACTGGTTCCAGTTGGAATACGTTTTGTGACTGAGTTCATGCGTTCTAAACTGAATAATATACAGATTTCTCAACAGGTTTGAAAACTACTGTATGGGTGCAGTTGTGAGCCTTTGCTTCAACATCTCAAAGGCCTGATCTCTGAAGGGTGTCCAGTGCAAGCACTGCTTGGTGTTTAAAATCTTGGTGAGAAGTGTGATTAATTTCCCAAAGTCGGGGATGAACTTACATATGTAAGCAACCATACACAAGAACTTGCACACCTGGACCACATCAGTGAGTGGTAGCATATTAGTGATTTCCTTTATATTGGTGGAGTTGGGCTTGATCCTCTGTGCAGAGATGGTGTTCCCAAGGAAAAGTAGCTCTAACTGCAGGAACTTGCTGTCAGGAATCACTTCCTGACATCATTGATTATTTTAAGGAATTTAGGTTAGTTGTCATTATTTCCTTAGGCAGTTAAAGTTTCAATCTACAATTCCCAATGTTGATTTGAATTTCCTGAGACATGTTCACAATTACCCATTCCCCCAATTGCTCTCTTGGTTGTTTCAATCCTTGGGTATTGTGAAACTCTACATTGTTCATCACCAAAATCCAACTACAATGTTTCATGCTTGTAATCAGCTCTGAGCTCAACCCTTGGCTCTGGGTACGTAACAGATGTGTTTGAGATCTCCCTATGTTGGATCCTATGGTTATATAAGTGAATAATACCCTTGCTTGATTTGTGTTTGTTTAATAAAACCCTTTATTATGTTCCCAATTCCCAGATTTACTGCATTCTACAATAGTTTGAAATAGTAAACCTTGCTATTGCCTAGAATGCTTACTACTAATGAAGGTGGTGGCTTGGGTGTATTGGCTCTGCTACTATGTATGAATTTCTACTTGATCTTCTACAACACTGACTTGGTTCTCTTGGTTGTGATTTCCGCTATGAAAAATGTGTGCACTACTGCTGGGTTGATGAAAATAACCACTTTTCCTGAAATCAATATGGAATACTGGATGGAGTGAAGAGACCTGATTCTGGTGAAATGGGTTCTGAAACTTGCAATTTGAATGTTTTGATTTCAACTGGTGCTTGCAAAGAGTTTTTATATAGTGCAAAGGTATTGGAGATGAGTAGTTTGATTTTTACTAAACACAATAATGACATCAAGGTACACAATCACACACTTGCCAATCAGTCCCTCAAAGGCCTTATTCATCAACATGGCAAATGTGGAGGGAGTGTTGGTCATTCCAAAGTTTATGACACAACACTCAAACAACCTGTAGCGTGTGCGGAAGGCAGTTTTTGCCTCATCCCCTGGTGCAATGCGGACCTGGTTGTACCCTGCAGTGAGATCAATCTTGCTAAAGACCTTTGCACCTGCAAGTGTATCAAACAGGTCATCAATCAGTGGCAGGGAGTACGTGTTCTTAATTGTCACCTCATTTAGGGTGCAGTAGTCTGTGACCAGGCAAAGGGAACCGTCCTTCTTGGCTACAAAGAAGACAGCTGCCCTGTATGGAGAGAGCAAGGGGCAAATGAAGCCCTTATCAAGTACATCCACAAGGTGCTGGTGGAGGGTCTCATCTTCCTTTGGTGTAAGACAGTATAATGGCCGTGCTTTAGGTAACAATCCTTGAAGTTGTACAGCATGCCGGATCTCCCAGGGTGGAGGTAGTTGTTTGAGTGTTTCACTGAATACATCCTTGTACTCCTCAAGGAGTGCAGCTAGCGCTGGTGGTGGTGTTGACAAGGGAGGGACTGCAGATGGTTCTGCACAGATAACTTTGACTGAGCACTGGTCAAAGTCTAGTTCCCCCTTTGAAGTTATACATACCTGTTTCTGTGATCCTGACAAATATGGTGTTATGGAATAATTTTCTCAGTTTGACGGGGTAAATTTAGAAGCCCACCCCATTTCTGTTGAGGGTGATTACAGATGTATCCCATTCAATATATGGGCGGTTGTGTTGGAGCCAGTCAAGTTCAGCAATAATGTTGTGGCTGAGCCCTGCCATGATTGACCCAGAGAGCTTATCCTATATGTTCCCCATCCTCACAGAGAAGGGTACTGCCTCATAGGTAATTGTCACTATACAGGAATTAGCCACTTGTAATGCCTTGAATCTTCTTGGTTCCTGGTCTAATTGTTGAGAGTCAGCAAACGCCTGTTCCATCATAGTGTGATCAGCTCCCGTATCTACCAATAGTTTGTGGGTGTTCCCACAAAAATAGAAGGGATAGGCCAAGTGGGTTACTTTATTTGAAGAGTGGCTTGCTTGGAGAACGGGTTTGTTGCTGTGAACCTGGAATATGTCAAGGGCTTCAAATTTGTACACATTATAATCACAGGGGTTCTTTTCAAGGGGGGATTGAGAGTGAGGGTCAAGTGGGTTAGTAGAACCTCTTGTAGCTACAACCCCAGGCCTTTACCTGGTCCTCAATTTGCGCTAGTTGAAGTTCCCCCTTGCAGGGACGCTTAACCCCATTTTCCTGTTGGTGGGACTGGCAACAACCTACTTGGTTGTGGGCACTGCCAGGTGCAGGACAAGGTTGGGGTGGTGCGTCATTTTATTGTTTAAAGCCCATTGAGGCTTGATTGTTTTCCTCTACAATTGTTTTATAACAATCATTAATGAAAGTGCAACATCTCACAGGTACATATTTGCATATGTGGGGCTTCAGCCTATTGATAATGAGAGTGAGGAGCATAGCACTTATGTTAGTGATGGCTTCTGGGGCGGCATTAATAGCTTGTTGACAAGCAGTGAGGTATTTGGGGACGCTCCCTGTCTGTTTGATGGCAAGCAAGGGGGTCCCCACTGCAATGGGTGAAAAGGTTTCACTGTAGCAGGACTTGGTGGCATCTCTGAAAGCCACCTGTTGTGAATACTGCCATTAACCATGTTTAAATTTTGCTTTTTTGGGTTATTTTGAGGACAAATCCCTCTCTTTTGCTTTTGCCCTTCAAAATGAGGCTGGCTCTAAATTGGGAAATACAATTGTTTGGTTTTCTGATTCTGTGCAACTCACTTGCCCCACTCATGCTTGTGGCAAGTGATCTTACTGTTCATGTACTTTTTTGGGCAACTGTGGTAATTTAAACTCCCTGGTGATTGACTCCCTTAAACTTGATTCATTGGTAGTTGACACTATAGTAAAGTGAGAATTCAGCTTTTGCCCTGATTGACAACTGGAACTCAACACTTTTTTAATTAACGGATCTTGATGTACTGAAAACTTTTAATATAAAAATTAAATCTTACAGCTATGGTATACTAATGTGACTCCAGAGAGCTTAAAAATGCAATAAAAAGAGTACCCTAATTAATAAAAATAAGGAGAAATAAGCAATTATTTCTCATTTTACTATGTAATTTACACTCTTCATTATAAAAATATTTTTTATAACCATAAAAATTAAAATTACAATGAAACAAAAATAAACAAAAACATAATAATAAAATTTATGCAAAATATGAAGAAATATTAACATTTATTTGATATAGTTCATATAAGCAAAACTGTGAATAGCATATGTTTTATTTGGAAATTAACAAAAATTAAGATATTTCACTTACTTTCAACTATAAATATTCATATCAAACTTACCATGCATATATAGAAAAATCACTGCTATCTAATTAAATTAAAAAGCTTAAAAATTAAAACTAAAAACTAAATGATCAAAGCTAATAAGTAAAAATTAAAGTTAAAAAGTTAAAAGTAAAAAGTAAAAATCATATAACTGAGCAAGCAAGCAAGTTTATTCCTCATCATTCTTTCCCTGTTTCATTTGGCCCCTTCCAGGAGGGCAGTGGCAATGAACTCAAGCTGCTGCTTAAGCTCATAGGCCTTGTATTTGTGCTTGGCTGCACCCTGGATGGCCTTGATGAAGAAGGTATAGCAGGTGGTTGGCTTGGTGGGGGCACGCGGTTGGAGATATCTTGGAGCTTAGAGATTTTTTTCTCTTGCTCATGCTGCAGGAGAGAGAAGAAATTATTAAACTTTGGATGAAGCCCAAAGTTGGCTTTAATATGCTTGTGATAAGCCTTTAATGCTGAAGTGGTCTTCTGCTCCCCATTGACGCCCACCCAGTACACGTTCTAGCTGGCCTTGACGTGGGCCTTGCCTTGCCTCTGCGTGACGACCTTCCCAATCCACTGGGGCTCAAAGTACTCAAGGAAAGGCTTAAACTCCAGGTGCTTCACTATGTAGGGATCCTTTGAGAGCACCTTGAACCCCTGCGCAGTGTGCTCTGGCTTTAAAAAAGCCAAGGCACAAAATTGTGCCAGCACAAATCTGCAGGTGTCCAAAGTATCCCTCTGGCTCAACCTACTAAGCTTGGCGTGGGCCTGCACGTTACAAGCAACTGCTTGGCGGAAGTGAAAGTGGTACCCCTGCACCTCCCTGCTGAACAGCTGCTCAAATGCATTGAACTGAGCAGGCTCAAAGTTCATGATGCACGCACAAGGCCCAAGAGCTCTTAGCCTCGCCTTTTCCTCTGAGTCCAGAGTGGCCTGGTCCTTGTCAGAGGCAGGTGGGTTGGCGCGGGTGTGTGGGGGAGTCTTATTTGATTTTTCATTATTGGAAGAAGGAAGGAGGTCAATTTATTGGCAGAGGATCATGAACACATGTGTGTAAATGGCCTCAGTGGCCCCAGGAAGAAGAAAGAACACAAGTGGAATTACCTTGATGTCAATCTGGGCATGGACCATCCAGAGCTGCTTGAACATCTGGGGGAAAGTGGCAAAGATACCATCTTTTAGCCAGGTTGAAGCCCTTTTCAACTCCATCAGGCTTTGCTGAGTTGAGTAGCAGATTATGCGGTCCTTGGCAGCAGGCCCGTTGTCATGAAGGAGGAAGCGCTCCCCACTCAGAAGCTGCTTGAGCTTATGGGTGAGAGTAAGCTCCAAGAGGACGTCCAAAACCTTGGGGGAGGGGGGATTGGCGGCAATACACTTATTGCCAATGAATTTGACCAGCTGCTCTTGAGTTGGCACTAACTTGAGATTGTTGGGTTTGAGATTGTTGCAAAGCCTTTATGGACAGATCAGAAGCCCAGAGGTGAGAGGATGTGGGCATTACTTGAACAAGGTACCATTTTAACATTCAAGTGATTAGATGATTGGCAGGCTCACAAGTGTGCTCCCCCTTCTCCACCGTTAATTGCTCCCATCCCTTGGTATTTAACCGGGCCCCACAAGTCTTATCCTCACAGACAAAGTGCTTGCTCTTAGTTTTCTGCTTTTGGTTGTTGCAATTGAAGATGTAGTTGTCAGCAACGTAACCAGGGTCACTCTTTACAGACATTATTGGGAAGTAACAGGGGAAGCGCTTGGGACTTTAAACTCTCTGTCCACATTACAGATATTGTGGATGGCCAGTGGATCCCAAGCCACATGACCAGAAGCTTTGAACTTCTTGGAGTACTCCTCTGGCTCATCTTGGCGATCAAATGAGGGAGGGGGGAAGAGCCATCAGGAGGGGGAGGGGAAGAGTTCTTTGAGGCCTGCTTGGATGCCATCTTTTTCTTACCAGAAGAAGAGGTGGGCTCCTTGGAAGCCTTTACTTTCTTGGTATGCTGCTCCTTGGTGGGCTCAGAGTTGGCCTCTGAGTAGTAAAAGGAGTGGTTGGTAAGATCACCATCAGATTTATTGGGGAAGGAATTTTTGGGGGAAGGTGAAGGGGACATGAAAGATGAGGGTGGAGGGGGGAGTAGGAGGAGATGAAGTGGGAGGAGATGGAGATGGAGTAGAAGGAGATGGGGTGAGAGACTTTGCCTTTGCAGGCTTCTTGGCACGTTTGGGAGTGGAGGCAGTTTCTTTGGAACCCTTGGAGGCTTGGCACTTGGGCTGTTGGCTGTTCTTGTTTGATTTTATCTAAAGAAAAGTTTAGCATTGTAAATAATGGAAGTATGAAAGATATGAAACATAGAGGTAAAAAAAGTAAAAGTTAAATGAAAAGTATGCAAATAAAGTTTTATTTATCAAGAAAAAAACATAAAAAAGTAAATAGAAGCAAAATAGAAACTCAAAGTATAGATATAAAGGTTAAAACATAGAAAATAAGTGAATTCATAATGAAGCATCAAAGATGTTAGGTTCAGCATAGCATCTTAGTGTTAAATAAATGTAAAAGTTTAATTGAAAATGAAAAATATGAAAATTATATGGAGAGCAGCAGAAAAAGTAGTAGATTATAATTGCAAAAAAAATTATTATGTGGAATTTTTTATTGAGAGTTGAAAATTCAAAACATAGTAAAGTGTCAAATTTGGCACTGTTGATCAGCCAGGAAAATCTGATTTCTCACTGTCAAGTATGTTGGAGTTGAGCAGAAACATCAAAATTACTGTTTTTTACATATAAAACTTGCTTAAATTTAAAACAGGTTCAAAAGTTAACCCAAAAGCAAGGCAGTATCATATGCTCAAAAATTAAAAAAATACAACATAAGTTAAAAAAGTAAAATTAGTGGAAATGTGTTTATTAGTGATTAAGGTATGCTGGGAGGAGCTGGGAGTGAATTATTTACCATAGTGTTGGTTAAAACGTTAAGAAGCTCTCTGTACTAATCCCCAAGTTAAAGTATCAAGTGGGTGAGTGTCAAGTGGCGCTCATAGTGTGTCAAATATTAATTTAGCCTTAATTCTGAGCCTTTGATTAGTTAAATCCAAAACTGATTGGTGTCAAGTGGATAGAGTTGAACAAAGAAGGTGTCAAGTTTCAGTTTTTTATAAATTACATATGAAATCTCTTAATAAATTGGGCTTAATTTATGTGGCACCACTTAATCCAAAAACCTGGGCATGACATAATGTAAAACAAGTGGGGTATTTGATTAATGTCTATGCCACTAAATCCAGTATAGTGGTGCTTGAGAGCTTAATAAACAACTATGGACACTAATAGTAAAAATATAATAGTAAATAATAAATTTTATACTGTAAATTCAGAACCTGAACGTAAAAATGCGGGATTGTCAAATACTTGGTCCAAATTTTGAATCACTTTTATGGGATAGCCTTTTTTTAATTAAATTGATTTTGTCAAAACCGCAGGCTTGACCCGCCAGCAAGGTTCCAATCAAGCGGGTTTGTGACCCGCAA
The DNA here is from genome assembly GCA_014839935.2 of Entomophthora muscae. Classification (NCBI taxonomy): domain Eukaryota; kingdom Fungi; phylum Entomophthoromycota; class Entomophthoromycetes; order Entomophthorales; family Entomophthoraceae; genus Entomophthora; species Entomophthora muscae. Next base: position 81,893 of record QTSX02000279.1, on the reverse strand, counting down.
TCCAATTACCCAGTCACTCAAAGCCAGACCAGGAAGTCAACTCGGATTACCAAATCAATCAACATGAACAAATGATGATCCCTCATGGTGGATACCTTGATTTGGCGCTTGACTCATTAGCAGGATCAAGCCACCCCCTCTTCCATCTAGCCGTGTGATCACCAATCATGTTCCTGCTATCCATTGATTCACAATAGCTATATAATCACTATCTCACAATAAAGATTATTATCTATCCTCTAAATATTTTTCCCCTTGTAACTCTGCTAAAACAGCACAGTTACATCAATTTTTTGAGTATTTACTTAATTTTAAAAAATGCGAGAACTCATAGACACTTTGCAAAGTTCAAGTCAAACTGCATATTTCCACTGGACAAAATGAATTAACTGGAATCAGATTTGAAGTGTTCAAATCCATCAACCATTTCCATTAAGTTTACTATGTTTTTTGGAATTGCGGGATTGTCAAATCCAAGAACCAAATTTCAAATTGCTTTTGAATGCCACTAGTAAACTCAAATAATAATTGCAGGAACTGGAATCCAAATTGAATGTACAGTAAGTAACTAGGACAAATCAACCCAAATCAAGAAGCTCCACTCTGGATAAAATCAAATGAAAAATCCAATCTAAACACCCATGTTTAGACATGAAATTAAGTGAAATGAAAAATTATCTAAACTGGAAATGATGCAATATTCTGCACTTTAAATTACTAATATAGCAACCATAAATCCATATAATGGTTTATGAGCTACTCTCCTGATGACGCAGAAATTTTTTAAAAGTTTTTTTGCCCCCAGCGTAGCCAGGGGCCATAAAACTTCCTTTCAAGGAAGAAGGAGAGGAGAAAAAAGATAGACCATTAGCTTACTAACTATGTATTCATGTATTGCTACTAAGGATACTTGATTACAGTAGATTTCAAAAGATTCTAATAATAAAGTAGAATTATATATTATTAACGTCTTCTGAAATCTACTGTAGTCAAGCATCTAAATTTTAGCTGTCCTAACATGGAATAGGATGATTTTTGAGAATGCCTAAGATTCCTAAAAGAATTAGCACAAATCCACTCTATATCCTTTGGCATCCTTTTTGAGACACCAATAAATTATATTTATTTCAAATTCCTCGCAATTATGATTTGAAACTTGGTTCTGGATTTGACAATCCCGCAATTTCAGATTTGTTAATTTTTACATGATGCCCATTATTTGATTGAAATACAGGAAATCTCAAATTGTACATAAGAATCCTGCATTTCTGATTCATGTAACCTGTATTTGTTTGCTGAGTTTTGTCTTTTGTTAGTTGAGTTATCTGCTCAAGAGATTCAAAATTTGCCAATTTAAATAAACCAAAAAAATCAAAATAAATGGTTGATTTTATTAAACATTTTATTTTTCACTCAGCTGAGTTGCCTGAAAAAGTGATTCAAAATTTGGACCAAGGATTTGACAATCCCACATTTTTATGTTCAGGTTCTGAATTTACAGTATAGGTGCATATGTATTTTATTAATAAAGTTAAAATTTGGCTTAAAAAGTGTCAAACTGGTCACTTTTTGGTTTAGAGTGTCAAACACAGGTTTTTTCATTTCTATTAGTATTTTTTTAATTTGCCCCTTAAATTGGTATTTTAGCCAACCAAATTATTAAATGGAGTCAAGTTCAAGTAAATTTAACCTTGGTTTTTGGTTTTGAACCCCTAAATTACTAGTAAAAATTAGCTTAAAATTGGTTAAGCCAAAAATACTAATAGATTCACATATGCAGCACTTGACTCCCTGGTACTTGACAAAGTGTCAAGTACCAGGGAGTTGATCACCAGGGTTTGAACTTACCACAGTTGCCCTGTTTTGTGGTAAAACTACATAGTATATAGTCCCAATTTCTATACCTAATAAAATTTAAGTTCTATTCACATTTTTGTCTTTGTGTCTCCACGTACTTCAGCGCCTCTCTAGCCACATCTAGCAGATATTATTCATTCAGGGCCACAAGGTAATCACATAGCCTTCCCTGCCATTATAACCAAGACTTAGAACAAATCCAATCCCTAAGGTTAGGATTTCCCGTTGTGACTCTGTGCCACGCCTCAGATCACAACAAAAATGGTGCTCACTACAGGAGCTGTGTTGTAAACTATGCAGCCTGGGTGCTGATTTCTACAAATAGTTAGTCTACTACTTATTTATCTTAATACTATACCTGCTGTGGTATAGTGACAGCCTGGGTAAGGACAGAAGAATATAAGAAGATAATAAGACAAAACTGGTGTTTATTTAGATAGTATTGCACTTATATAGAGTGAGGCGGGGGAATTGCCACCAGAGGCAGGGAGGTACAGACAGAAGGACTTCCCAAATGGAGGAGAGTGAATTGGCACAGCTAAAAGTCTCACGCAAGGGAACAACTGCTTCCACACGGCTTTCCTTAAGGAGGTAGATATAAATAACTTTACTGTTCCATTTATAATCCCAGAAGTGAAGCCTGTGCCTTGTGCACATTCAAAAGGCAAATTGAACACCTGTTTTAGAGGCGTTTTAAACGTCTTTATCACTAGTAGAATCAGGATGCAATAGCGTGATTGCGCGCTTGTTCTGTTGCTTGATTCCTAGATGGAAAACTTAATGTCTAATCCATTGAATCTGCAACAAGCTGTAAGCCCCTTGGTTATCCCTTTTGCAACAACGTTTTCAGGACCTTTGCCTCCTCCCATACAAGAGCCAACTTTACCTGAAATTACCAGTCCTCCTATTGAGGAAGACATTGCTGACCTGCATATTGTCCCTACTGTGCTGAACCTTGGGAGTGGTCCCCGCCTAGTGGCCTACCCTTTGGGTAACCCTGACTTGGAACAAGTCATAGCAATAGCCCTTGGGATAGCCTGTAACAGAGCCATACCTTACCTCCGGCTTCAGTTCAGCCAAGCAGAATACTACAAATTGATTGTAGCTCCACAATTTACATAGCATCTCCTCTCAGCGACTGGCTCCACTGAAATTCTTATTGTCCTCCTCCGTACAACCCGCCTTAGCCCATCATAAAATGGTATTAGGGCTCCACGTTCAGGAGATTACATTGCTACAAGCCGCTGTCACTTATCACTGGGATCAGTTTGCAGCCTACCAGCAGTGGATTCACTCCCTTTTTCCCTTAGTATCTAACAATCAGCATGACTCTGTCACCTCCCAATCCTGCTTCATCAACTCTATCAAACAAATGCGCCAGTCTATCCTAAGTATGTCAGAGAGAGTCTTCATGAGTTCCACCAGTTGGAACAGCCCTGGTGTGCCCAAGTAGATTCCACTCTAAACGCCTATCTCACCAACTTTGAACAACTTGCGCAGCAACTCAACAAGTTCAGTGCTTACTCCTTCAACCAATTGCAGTAAGTAGCAGCCCTTGCTGGAAAAGGCTTTCACAAACTTGGCAAGGAATTTGATCAAGAAAGGGCTGCTACCGCCGCTAACATTGCCAAACTCCAGACTCAAGTAAATGAACTGTCTACCTCCAAATCAGATGCCCCACCTTCTCCTCTAGCTGATGAGTTGATAGATAGAGAACAGAGGCTCTGAGATGCCATTTGAGAGTTAAGAGCATCCACCTGTAGTCAGGATTGCCCTACCAAAGCCCCTCAGCCTGATCCTCAAGTACTTGCTCTGACAACTTAGGTTGCTAACTTACAACAAGAGGTTGCTACCTTGCATGAGGTGATGGCGTCTGTTGTTAGTTCAACTAGGGTTTTTGGTGAAGATGGCTGTTGCCCTGGCTTGTCAGGAGTCCCATGCATTCATTGTGCTAGAGAGTTGATAGCTCTAGCTAACAAGGTGGACCATCTGAAACAAGACCATTCTGAAATTGATAAATACATACAAGAAATGAGTGAGTTAATCAATTCAGCAAATAACAGGTTCACCCCTTGCCTTTTGGTGGGTCTGCCTCTTACATCCCAACTGGCTGAACTGTACTCAGTAGTAACAGCACAGGGTCAGCGCCTAGATGTTACTGAGCAGCAGACCACCCTAGCTAATGATAATGGCACCCACACTGCTGAAACTTTGACTACCCTCAAGGAAAGTGTTTGCCAGCTGTGGGCCAGACAGCTCCCCCACCAAGTCTGAAGCAGAATTCTCCTCACACATAAATGTACTTGATAGCAACAATGGTTGCCCAACTCCAGAAGCACACTTCAAACCTACCTTTAAGCAAGTCTTTGACCCCAAAACCTCAACCATTGCAGCTTTTCTAACTATCTACAAAACTGCCATGAGAAGAGCCTCAGATGAGGTTAAGAAAAAACATATTCTAACCTATCTACACCCGGCCTGTCAAGAGGTAGGTGTGCTGGAACTACCCTCCATTGAGACGTGGGAAGATATGAAGCAGCTTCTGATTGACAAATTTGGTGGTGGCCTTAGTTTGGAAGTGAAGAAGGACGCCTTCATGCACATTTCTTTCAAGCCAAAGGAGACACTAGCTGAATTCTCAGATAGATTCTACATGAAAGGACAACAACTTATCACAAGCCGCCAGTTGACAGCACATGAGGCATACATGGCTTGTGCTCAAGCCCTCAAGGTTAACCAGCTCCTGTGTCTTCATTTTAAGGACCATAAAGCCATGCTTTCTTATACAGAGAGCATAAAGACACTGTTGCAGGATATGCACCTTACCTATTCTGGGGCAGTTGTGCAGGAGAATTGTGCTGCCTCTACCTCTGGTTTGTCTTCATGTGGCCCGCGTATCCTTACCATGAAATTGCAGAATCCTCCTCAAATCCAGGGTTGCCATAACTGTGGACAGATAGGTCTTTAATCCCAAGTCTGCACCAATCCTTGAGTTGAAGGAGCTGATCCCAAAGAGTAGGCGGGAAAAGAACAGTCAACCTAGAGGCAGAGACGCTCTCGGTTGACAATTCTTCCCAGTCTCCTTCAATTCCCCCCTCCATTTCTGACTCTGAGCCTGCTGACACTAAGGCTCCTCCCATTCTGCTGCTATTCCATGACATATCTGATGACTCTGACATGGACAATTCTGATGTAGAAGATCCTGATGCCTATGGGTACTCTGTCCTGGCTATCCCTGAAACTATTGCAGTCCCTTATAAGCTATGTTCTGGGAAAGCTACAACAACTGCCAAGCCTCTGCCTGAAGCCAAAGAGGTTGTCTCTTGCCCTTACCTCACTCAAGCCAAGAGGTATCCTGTGCTTGTCAAATCATCTGAAGAAGCTGCTGAGGTTGCTGATGCTGTATTTAAGAATGTCTCAGTCTTGCTTTCTCTCCAGATGGTTTATAAGGAGTTTCCGGGCCTAAAATGCATGATCAAAAAGTGGGACAAAGAGCTAGCAGAAGCCCAAGACATTCTGGCTGTCCTTCCTCCCTTTGGTTGTACTACCACTTGTGTGGAAATACCCATCCAAAAAGTGAAGATTAAGGCAGTTCTAGACACTGGCTCACCAGTTAACGTTGTATCCTCCAAGCTTGTGAAGAAACTCAAACTTGCCCCTGACCTTAATTATCACCAGTTGTATGGCACAGCTGGACTGTCTATGACCTGCGCCATAGGGGCTTACTCTGCTCTGACCATGCGGTTTGGCAAGCTTCTCCTAGCCGCGCCAGCAGTTGTCTTGGAGAATGAGAGTTACAATCTCCTAGTTGGTACCCAGTTCCTTAGGGAATATAATGGGATAATCAACTTGAAAGATGGCTACCTCTCTATTCTGGGATACAAAGTCCCTTTAATCTTTGAAGAGCCAGTTAAATTTCCAGGGAAACACCTCAAGACTTGTGCTTTGGAATATCCCACTGGGGTTTTCAACCTCAAGTATCACACCCTTTCTTCAAACATGAGGTGTCCATCCATGGCTTGTCCTGCGTCTGAAGGGATTCCCCTCCTAGCCACGTCTGCTGTCACCATCTCACCTGGCTCCCAGGCCATCCTGGACTCCCAGATATCTTATGAACTACCTGAACGCACCTTCTTGGAGTTGTACTCTCCCCCCTCCTTAGGATGCAACAAACCTTACCTCTTTACTGGAATCCTATATGTCTCTCATAAAGACCCTGTTCAGTTGTTAGTAGCCAACCTGAATGCACTCCCCATGACCGTATCTAGGGGGCAGGTTGTTGGATATGGCAAGTTGTTAAATGCTCCTGACATCCTATCACTACATCCCTTTGGTACGTTTCAGGACTTTAACTTACCTGAGGATGAGCCCCAAGTCCTATCATTATTCACAGCTCAAGACTTCCTGCAGCTATCTCTGGTTCAACAGAAAGAGGTGCCTGACCTACTGGATCAGTTTTCATATATCTTTGATAAGGATAGCAATGATTATGGTTTAGCCAAAGGCGTCATTCACCAGATTGATACTGGTGATACCCCCCCTTTGCGCTAAACCCTACTGCCGCAGTCAAGTAGAAGATGCTCAGGTGTCTAAAGAGATTAAGCAACTTCTAGATTCTGGATTTCTTGCTCCTTCCAAAAGTCCATGGTCCTCCCCCTTGCTCATACCAAAAAAGAAGGATGAAGGTCATTGTATTGTGATGGACTACCATTACCTGAATTCCTTAACCAAAAAGGATTCCTACCCCTTACCACGCATTGATGATGCTCTGTGCCGCCTTGAGAGCTCCAAGTTCTTCTCTGCCATGGATATAGCCTCTGGCTACTAGAAAGTTGATCTCTTTCCTGAGGATAGACAGAAAGCTGCGCTCATCACTTTCAAAGGATTGTTTGAGCCTACACAAATGCTGCAAGGACTCTGCAATGCTCCAGCTACGTTCCAACAAGCCATGGACTCCATCCTCGGTGATTTGAAGTTCTTGTGTGTTCTAGTGTACCTAAATGATATAACTGTCTTCAGTGCTACCTTTACCAACCACCTGGTCTATCTTAAGGAAGTGTTCATAAAGATTTGTGAAGCTGGACTTAAGTTGAAGCCATCTAAGTGTGCCTTCTTCAAGGATCACCTTGAATTCTTGGGACATGAGGTGACTCAGATAGGAATCCACCTCATGACTAAGAAAGTTGAGGCCATTGACAAAATGCTTCTGCCCACCAATCTGCAAGAAGTCCAAGTATTTCTGGGTATGATGGGATACTACAGACAGTTCATCCCTGATTTTTCTGATACTAGTGAACCTCTAGTCCAGCTGTTATGCAATGTCCCTTTTGAATGGACCACCATCCAACAATAAGCCTTTGAGACACTCAAGCAAAAACTCAAAGAGGCTCCCATTCTAGTATATCCTGATTAAAATAAGGAATTCATCCTATATACCAATGCTAGTGAACTGGCTATTAGGGCAATATTGGCTCAATTGGATTATTAAGGTGTGAATCACCCTGTAGCTTATACCTCTTGTGTCCTAAATAAGCATGAGAAAAATTACAGCGTGACCAAGAAGGAGTGCCTTGCTGTTCTTCATGCCGTTAAGCAGTTCTGCCATTATGTGTATGGCACCCATTTCACTGTAGTTACTGACCACACTTTGTTCAAATAGCTACAATAGCTTAAGGAACCAGAAAGACGACTAGCTATATGGGCTCTCCGCCTACAAGGGTACAACTTCACTGTGCTGCATTGCCCTTGGATTCAACATCAGAATGCTGATGGACTGTCCAGAATGCCCATCCTTGCTCTACACCCTGCTGAGGCTGACCGGTTGTATGAACTAATTGAATATCTTTCTTCATGGGAAAATGAGACAGAAGAAGTTTGAGTTGCCCTTTATAAGTTATCTAAAGACACCCTCATTTGTGACAATCAGCTTTTCAAGAAATTAAAAGACCACTACTTGCCTTATATAAGGCCTAGTCTTTGTCTTTTGGTGGTGCTTCAAGCTCATAAGGAGACAGGCCACAGAGGCGTTGCCAAGACTCATGTATGGCTCCATAAGAATAACTTCTGGTAAAATCTTTGCCTGCTGATTCCAGATGTTATTTCTAGTTGCCATGATTGCCAACTCCAACAACCTAAAGCCACCGCTCATGATTTCAAGCTAGCCCCCCCTCAACATGCATTTCACACTGTCAGTATTGACGCTGTAGGGCCTCTCCCTTGCTCCTTTTCTGGTTTCTGCTTTATCCCAATTGCTGTTGATCATTTTAGCAAGTGGGTAGAAGCTTGTCCTACTAAATATATACTGCCAAGAAAACCTCTGCCTTTCTGCTGCAATATGTATTCTTCTGCCACAGTTGCCCTCAAGTGTTGTTGTCTGACAATGGTACTAAATTTAACGCCAAGTTATTAACCTCTGTGTTTGAAGCTTTGGGGTCTCACCAGCCCTTCTCTGCCCCTTATAATCCTTCCATCAATGGGGCAGTTGAGCGCGCAAACTCAACTTTGGTTTCTATCATGAGGAAACTCACTTACTCTGACACCACCAACTGGGATCTATACTTACCTGCTGCTCTCTTTGCCTATTGCCTAAGAAAACATTGTATCACCAGGTATTTCATTTTCTGCTATGCTTTATGGTTGTGAAGCCACTCCTCTGTTGCTCTTGGGGGCCCGCCTACTCTCCTCTGATAAGGCTATGAACCCTGATGAGCATATCAAAGATCTAGTCAATTGAATTATTGATATTCAAGCCTCTGCCTACATGTCTGCATATAAGACCAAGCTGCTTGAGCTCTCTCCTGATAATGCTGGACGCTCTCCCTTGCCCAAGTTCAATATTGAGGACCACATTCTCTACTATCAACAAAGAGTAGGAGGTGGGCTCATAAGCTAGACTCATTGTGGATTGGGCCCTTGGAAGTGACCTTCAAACAAGAGTCATAGTATACTGTAAAACTCCTCTCTAGTGGTCAACTTTTTGCTTGTGTGCATGCCAAGTTCCTCTGCAAGTACCACCCCCCTAAGGCCAATCTAGAGGGGGGCAATGTTGTGAATGCTGCCATTCACCATGTTTCAATTTTGCCTTTGTTAGGTTATTTTGAGTACAAATCCCTCTCTTTTGCTTTTGCCCTTCAAAATGAGGCTGGCTCTAAATTGGGAAATACAATTGTTTGTTTTCCTAATTCTGTGCAACTCACTCACCCCACTAGTGCTGGTGGCAAGTGATCCTACCGTCCATGTACTGTTTTGTGGTAAAGGTACACAGTATATATTCCCAATCTTTATACCCAATAAAATTTAAGTTCTATTCACATTTTTGTCTTTGTGTCTTCTGTACTTCTGCGCCTCTCTAGCCACGTCTAGCAGATATTATTCATTCAGGGCTACAAGGTAATCACATAGCCTTCCCTGCCATTCTAACCAAGACTTAGTACAAATCCAATCCTAAGGTTAGGATTTTCTGTTGTGACTCTGTGCCGCGCCTCAGATCACAACACCGCACAGGAGACTTTGTGTTCATGGCCAGCCCAGTTGCTAAACCAGATGTTGGCAGGTCTAGTAAGATGTCCTGATATGGTGGCAACCCACATTATCACGGTAGTTTTCATAATGCCTGGTATTACCTGTCCTAATTGCAAAGCTCAGAAGTTGGGTAAACCATAATTGAAGTTAACCAAATTGTCATATTTAAACCAAAATGTTGATTGGAAACGAGTTACTGCTGCTCCAGTTTGTCAGCTGGTTTTGATTACCCCATGCAAGTTGACACTGATAAAAGATATAATCTGAGAGTCACTCAATACAACCTCATTTATCAGGACAGTTGGCAGAAACTAATCACTCAAGGGTTTTTGTGTACTTGATTAGGTACCATTTGGATGATGTAAACAGTATAGATTCCATGGATCCAGGTGGTATTGCTTAGTCAAAAATTTGGTACATATTAGAAATTTTTCACAGCTCAACTCTTAAGATTTTTGTCCTCCCTAAATTACCCCTAAACTAAATTATCTCCTGGTCTAACTTTATTTTCAAATGCATCCTTTAGTGGATCTACTTTTTCCACATCACGGATAGCTTGATCTTAAGTCAAATTATTACCAGAAGATGGGGGCCTGCCTTGGGTACTTTGTTTTTGGCGCCTCCTAATGTTACTCCAATGTACCAGAATCTTGGTGTCTTTCCTGCTGAATTTTAATCCAAGACAATAATTCCTTCTCAATGCCCAGAGTTCTATGCTAAATATTCTTTAATTCTTTCTCAGGCCATTTATCTAGGACTCTTTTGGTTGGTTTTAATCATCTTGTTGAACCACAGTGTATCCTTTGGAAATTTTACAAAACAGTACTTGAAGCTTGGTTGGTGGTTAATCATCAACTCTATGTGGATTTGGGGGGGGGGTAATTCCCCACCACATGAAGACTTCTTCTTATTACCTGTCAATTTCCGTCACATACATGGGCTTGGGTACCTGAAAGATGCAAAGATGAGTTTTTGTGAAGTGCAGCCAACTTACTACTATGACCCCCTCCACGCCACCTGTAAAGGATTCCAGTTGTAGGTTCATCATGTGTTGCAATAGGTCTGACTGAGGCAGTGTGATACTTACATTCTGTTGTCCCAGGCGGAGTTGGTTGTAAACACTGGTAATCACTAGCTGTCCTGGTATACATCATATCTCTCAGAGATATCCCAATCAGGGATGGGGAAGAAGGTCTCTTGGTGAAGTGTAATCATGCAGCCAGTCTTTGTCCTTTCTTGGAGGGAATTTTCTTGCAGGCAGGTTATTAATTGAACCTACTGCTGCTACCACTGTTGCAACTGAACCAATTATATTTCAGTATTTTGATTGGGGAAGATAACAGTCCAATATAAAGGACAAGAATAGGAATAAGATGTAGTTTATTGGAGAATATTGTAATTAATATACCATAGTGGGAAGCCCCAAGTCCACTAGGGGGTGGCACAGTGTGAGGAATATTCCTGACATAATGTCAGGAATATTCCTTACACCTACAGTTATGTAATCAATAAACTGTCACCCGCTGCCAATGTGAAGGTGCCCGCTGCCACCAAGCAGACGTCCGCTGTCAACGTGCAGACATCTGCCGTCACCAAGCAGACATCTGCCACCAACGTGCAGACATCTGCCGCCATAAAGCAGATACACACTGCCACCATGTGGAAGCCCGCCACAACCAAGCAGTCACCTGCTATCAGTATGCAGGCACCCACTGCCACCAAGAAGACATCCACCTCTGTCAGGAAGCCAGCCGTAGGCAGAGGCATTGGGCGGCTTGGGGTGAGGTGCAGCCGAGCCAGCAGGTAAGGCCCACCATAGAATGGGTGCTAACTTGATAATATAAGATACAGAACGCCCGAGTAAGGACCAGGGTCCAGAGTTGGGGACTATGGAATCTACCAAACCTGTCAAAGTAATGTAGAGTACTCCAAACAGTTGGGTAGAGGTGGTCTTGGCTGCGGCAGTAGGTTCCAGCAGGCGGTCTGGTCATGGGGTTAAGGGAGGAGTCATAGGAACAAAGTAGGCAGGCAGATAATTGTACTTGTCTTTGAAAATCTTGGCGGCCTTTTGTACCACTTTCCTTTGCGTCCTATGTATTTGGTTTCTCTAGTCCTGGCCAAGGGGTTAGCAATGAGGATAGTCTCCAAGTTGTACTCTGAATAGGCCAGGTTGGGGGGGGGGGGTATTCAGTAAAATGCACAGGTCCAAAGGGGGCTCCCGGGGGACAGTATAATGCCTGGGGAAATTCAGCAGGTTGGTCTTGGGGGAGGGCAGAAGCCTGGTGGTCTACTTGACTGGAATTAAGATGTAAGATCACTAAGACTAGATAGGGTAAGATTTGTTCAAACCAAAGGTTCATAAAACTTTATTATCAAAAATGACAATGTGGTCTTTACCATACTGCCGGGGTTTTTATACCATGGGATTTTGCTCCTTTGATTTTCGCAGGGTTCAGGTTTGAAGACAAGGCACTGGCAAGACGTGGGTCTTGGCTTGGGGTCTCAAGGATGGCAGATCCAGGTTGTGCCTGTTCTGGCAAATTGGAAAGGCAACACTTTGTTTTGCTGCCACTGTTCACTATGTCACCTGAGTAGTCCAATTGCACTACCCCTTCTGGGTGGGAGACTGGCAGTTGCTGGTGGTCATTGGCAAGGTTAAAAATAGGTTTCTTCTTAACCTCCTTAAGGCAAGCTGCAACCTCTGCATAGGTTTGGGTCTTTGGTGGCTCAAGGTTGGCATCAATCTGATGAGCATTTGGGAAATTGTCTCTGGGAGGCTGGCGGGTCTAGAGTAACTCGGGTTTGCAATTAAACAAGTGGGCGGTCTCCCATCCACTTTGTGTGACTTGAGTAGTCTTTGGAGGGTCCTCTGTAGTAGGCTGGCAGAACGCGGAGTAATTTACTGATTTGAGCCCGTCTTTTAACAGATTGGCAGGTCCTGGACTGGTCTGGAGGGTTGGATCCGCCTCCTGGGAACCAGGGTTTAACTCTTGGGTTTTCAATACAAGTATTGAAATGGCATTCATGACAACCTCCACCATGCAGGCCCCCACCATCCACACACAGAATCCTGTCACAACCAAGCTGTTGCCTGCTGTCAACTTCGAGGCACCTGCCACCACCAAGCAGATGTCCATTGCCACCGTGCGGGCCTCTGCCGCCACCACACAGAAGCCTATCACAACCAAGTTGTTGCCCGCCGTCAACGTGCAGGCACCTGCTGCCTCCACGCAGAAGCCTGCCACCACCAAGCTGCTGCTTGCTGCCAACACGCAGGCGCTTGCCACCATTAAGCAGATGCCCACCGCCACTGCACAGGCGCCCACCACTCTTGCCAGCCCCACCTGCAAGCCATCCTCAAACCAGGCACCCATGGGCTAGCCTGCCACCTGCCAGCATTTGCCCTCCCATGCCAGCAGGCCAGTCCCCATCCACTCCTTTGGGAAATAGCCAGATTGGGAAATCAGGAAAGGCAATTTTCCCAAGGCCAAACTTGGGAGGAACTGCTGCCCAATTTGAGAGCTTACCAAATGGGGAATGGAATGACAGGCTATCCAACAATCAAAATCATGCACCACATTTAGTAAATGAATTTGGATGCATGAAGAAGACCAAACTTGCACTATGTCAATGCAAACTTGGATCCAACCAAACCTTCTCAATTGCCAGCCACCCAAGCCAATCCAGAAAAGGGAATAACAGATGTAACTCAGACTCTTGGTTCCCCAATGCTATGCCTTCCAATAATCATGCCTTGCAGGTCTACTAGTATAAATAAAGACAAACCCCTCAATGATAATTTGTGCTATCATTGAGTTAATATCCTCCTCAATATTATCACATTAATCAATCCTTTACCCAGGCTAAGCAAGTAACCTTACTAAACCCATTACCCCTCCTCAAGTCAGAAGATGAACTACATCATCTTCACAGCTGTCTTGACAGCTTACCTTGGGATAGGGGGCCACCAGCCAACCAATGCTCAGTTTGATCCTGAACCACAGGGACCAAAAAGGATATCATACAATGAGCCAACTCACCTCAACTCAAATTTTTTGAACCTGTGGACACCTCTGGCGTCATCTCACCCAACTCCCAACTTGGCTACTTATGTGATTCCTGCAGCTACACTACTGTAACTTTGTCAGCCTTAGACAATGCAACATCCTTGCCAAAGCCTTCTGTCAGGCAGTCAACTTCTATCCAATTGTCTACGCCTTGAACGGCTTTGAGCTGCCTAACCTGCCATCTTATGTTACTAAAGTTTTACCCTCATTACTTGGGTATTACACATAAGGGCAGAAATGTGGGAATTTGTAGCACTTTCCCAGTAAATAGGGAACAAAATATTTGCAGCAGTTCCCCCTAATTGAGAAAAATGATTCAAACAAAGAAGCATAAGAAAAAGAATTTAAATATATATATTTCTGTCTGGGCCTTTTATAGGCCAACCGCAGACCGCACAGCTGACTGCCAGGCCTCCACTGGCTATACACCCAGTCAGACAGCCAGCTACCGCCTTTCTGCCACTGCCACTGCCAGACTGTCCCCCCTGCTCAATGGGTAAATTGCCAAATTTGGAAGCCCAAAAAAGCAATTTACCAAGTCCCAATTTGGGTTTTAGTTTCCCCAAATTAGGAACTTTTCAAATTCAGAGGAGGCTGATAAGGCCACCTGAAAAATTATTCATGCACCAAATCCAGTAAATGAATTTGGGTGCATAAAGAAGGCCCAATTCTCATCATTCCAATGCAAGTTGGACTTTGGCCAAACCTTTCCACTTGATAACCAACAATGCCTTCCAGGAAAGGGAATCTCAGGTAACATTAAGTGTCTTGGGTTCCCAATCCAATGCTTCCCAATATTCCTGCCACACAAAGGCACTACCATATAATAAAAATCAATTCCTTGCTGATAGGTTGTGCTATCATTGAGTGGAATTATCTGCAATAGTTATCATATATAACTGCTCAAGCCATAAGAGAAATGATTTACATATGTTTTAGTTGGAAGAACTTACCTATTTTTAAGTCCAATAGTGGCTGACAACAAATACAAAGTGCTTAAATTTCAGTTCATTTTGCTGGATAATGCTGCCGCTCAAAGGGTTTGTTAGATACTTTGAAGTGTCTCACGGCATCCCTACCTGTGGCAGTGTTAATAAAAGCAAAAAAATATATAAATGGACTTAATTTAGTCCTGTTTGCCTAAAAGGTAAGAGATTCAAAAATGATATAAAACTTTACTAATAATGATTAGAGTTTAGAATTCTTTCATCAACTATTATTGGTCAATCCCATCTATTTCTCCGCCAAACAGATAAGATTAGATTTACTAAGCCAAGGTAAGCCTTCACTAAACACAATATTAACCTTTTCACTTTAACTTTTATAGATTCACTTCAAATCAAAGGTAAGCTTTGAAATATGCATATAATACTAAATGTTTTAAGCATAGTGAATCAAGGATGTTAAAAGGTAAACTTAATTTAAAAGTTTTGAAGCTAACTTTGCTTTTTAAAGGTAATAATTCTAAAAAAAACTAATTCAATTTAAAATTCAAGTTGATTATGCATTTCAGGTAGGCTTTACATTAAATTTACTAACCTTCTCAAAATCCTTTTAGATGAGCTTGGTCCATAGCAGATCTTGGGATGGGTAATTCATTTTTAGCAAATTGATTTTACTAACCTAGATTTTAGAACCAGATTTTTGCCCTGAAGTAGATTAAGGCTTGGTAAGTAATATTTTGTTTCTCAAATCTTTTTAAATTAAAGCTGCATATAATCTGTTAACTATTTCTTAATTAACTACTAACCTTCAATCCTTTTAGATAGACTTAGTCTACAGTAGATCTTAGGGTGGTAAGCTTTTTTCACTAAATTACCAGCCTAGATTTAAACCAGACTTTTACCCACAAGCAGATCTTGATTTAGGCAAACCGTTTTTTCTAAATTTACTAAACTTGATTAGTGACACCCAGATTTTTATCCCAAAGCCAATCTTGGGCCAGGTAAGCTTTTTGATAAATTACTAACCTTTTTTTTTAAAAAACCCACAAACTTTCCCCATGCAGCAGAAATTGGGGTTGGTAAGTCATTTTTCACTAATTTTTACTAACCTTAATTTCAAGCCCCAGATTTCTGCCTACAGCAGATCCTGGCTTGGGTAAGCTTTTTAGAGTAAACAGATATTTTAACCAAAAAACTGTTTCTCCAATTTAGTTTTTTGATCCAACTAGCTCTTTTTTACCCAAATTCAAAATTTTACTATTAAGGTAATCTCTTTGACTTCCTCTAACCTTTTATTATTTATATCTATGAATATCAAGTTATGTCTTATTTTATATGATCAATAAATATTAAAAAGTATATTTTAAAGTTACTTAGTTTTAAGTTCTCAACAAAGCAACTATAATCTGCTTATTAAACTTTTACTTAATCTTCATATTTTAATGATTACAGTCAAGTTTTGACTAACTGTGAAAAAAAGTCCTGTCTCTCCTTAAAATATTTTTTCACACAAATAGAACATTTATAATAATTTTACTTTCCCTCATCTGCAAAACTCCAGCACCACATAAACTAATTAATATATCATATATAATAGCTACTATAGACTGTTTAACTTTCTTCTGCTCATAAATTTAGAGGGTTCCTCTTTTAAAAGACCACCATAAATAATTAATTTTCTGAGATAATAAAAATCTATTAGAAATTGATAAACAATCAAGTTTAGACCATATTATAGTAGTTTCATTTTATGATTTTACTAAAATCAAAAGCAATATAACTTACCAGAGGGTACTGAACCCACATAAATAAAATGCAATCAAATCAAATGTTATGAAGCTGAAATAACATCATATTAGATAACTAAAAAGATCTACAAAATCAAACACTATCTTATCAAAAAAAGGAAATAATGATATCAAAAATCAGAGTACCACATAGAATTTAACTTATATTTAATAAGTAAATTAAAATCAATATGTTATCAATAAAATATGCAGTCACCAACAAATAAAGACTAAATTTTAGTAAAAAAGAGTGCTGCAAAAAGAATATATTAAGCCTATAAACTACAAAATAAAGTTAGGAACCAAAGAGATTTTATAATATGCACTTGATCTTTATAAATTTTTGAGAATTATAATTTCCATTGGAGTTCAAAATACAAGCATGGTGTGGCAGGCGGGATGCCAAAAGAACAAAGCTGAGCTTTGCCCACTTTGCCCTTTTACGGCATTCCGCCTAGGTACGCGTCCAGGTATCCTAGTTGAGTCAAATTTTTTTGTTTATTTAAATCAGTGGCCTTTTAAACTATTTTGCTAAACTCTAGTTGGTAAAAGGAGAGGTGTTTCAGGCAGGCTGTCAAAAGAGCAAAGCTGTGCTACGCTTCACTCTTTTACGGCAGCCCGCTGGTACGCTTTTCCAGTTATAGCTGGTAAAAAGCGTTTGATAATGGTTGCTGGTATGTGTTTCTAGCCTATAGCTGTAAAAGGAAAGATGTGCAGGCAGGCTGCCAAAAAAGAAAAGCTGTGCTACGCTCAGCTTCACTCTTTTACAGCAGCCCGCTGATACATGTTTCCAGTTATAGCTGGTAAAAACTATGATCAAAGAGGGGTGTGAAGTTTATATCTTTTTGACTTTAAATTTTTTGGCTTTTTAATGATCTTTATCATAAATCTTTTTAATGAACCCCAGAGGTGATGGCAGCCTGCTAGCATGTGTCTCTGGTCTCACACCTAGTAAAACCTGTTTAAAGATGCAGCCTCCTTATGGTTTCTTGGTAACAATTATTTAGATTTGTCAATGAAAAATAAGAGAAATCATTGAGTATATAAAGTTGAGCGGGGAGTAGGCTACCAAAAGAAAAAAGCTGTGCTATCTCAGCCCCATTCTTGCAAAGCTTTTCAGTTATTCTTTTCTTCTTCCCTAGCAGAAATACCTTTTTGATAGTTCAGTATATCTTTTTAAATTTATTTACTATTCTGGTTGTTAAAAGATGATTTAATGATATCTAAAGTATTTTTTAATATAAAAATGATATCTTTATTATGATTGCTACTTTTAATTAGAGAAGTATGGGTTTATTCTTTGTAAATCTCTATTTTAATATTATCAAGGCTTTATTAGAAGTTACTATCTTTTATTATGCTTATTTTTGCATTTAAGAGAATGGAGATTAATTAAAGTACTTTTAAGAGCTGTTGAGATACACAGACAAACCCAAACATATAACACCAAGTTTTCTCACATAAAAAATCAACACTTTATACATGTTAACAATAAAATTAGCCCACTTAAGATTTGTTTTGTGCATAAATTCTGTGTGTTCAGCATTTGGTTTTGGTTATCTATTGCAACAGCTCTGAAAAGTACTGAATTTTTTCCCACATAATGAAACTGCAGCCCTTTTTATTTTCTTTATTTTCAGTATATATTTTGAACTCCAATGGAAATTATAATTCCCCAAATTAATAAAGATCAAGTACATATTATAAAAATCTCTTTGTTTCCTGAACTTTATTTTGTAGTTTATAGGCTTAATATATTATTTTGCAGCACACTTTGTTACTAAGATACAGTCTTTATTTGTTGGTGACTGCATATTTTATTGACAACATATTGATCTTGATTAGCTTTTTAAATATAAGTTAAATTTTATGGGGTACTCTGATTTTTGATATCATTATTTCCTATTTTTGTTAAGATAGTGTCTGATTTTGTAGATCTAGATAATAAAAGTAAAAAGGAAGTCAAAGAGATTACCTTAATAGTAAAATTTTGAATTTGAGTTTAAAAGAGCTAGTTGGATCAAAAAACTGAATTGGAGAAACAGTTTTTTGTTAAAATATCTGTTTACTCTAAAAAAACTTACCCAACCCTGGATCTGCTGTAGGCAGAAATCTGGGGCTTGAAATTAAGGTTAGTAAAAATTAGTGAAAAATGACTTACCAACCCCAAGATCTGCTGCAGGGGGAAAGTTTGTGGGTTTTTTAAAAAAAGGTTAGTAAGTTATCAAAAAGCTTACCTGGCCCAAGATTGGCTTTATGATAAAAATAAGGGAGTCCCTAATCAAGTTTAGTAAATTTAGAAAAAATGGCTTGCCTAAATCAAGATCTGCTTGTGGGCAAAAGTCTGGTTTTCTAATCTAGGCTGGAAATTAGTGAAAAAAAACTTACCACCCCAATATCTACTGTAGACTAAGCCTATCTAAAATGATTGAAGGTTAGTAATTAGGAAATGGTTACCTGAAATGCAGCTTGGGAAAAAAATTTGTGAATCAAAACATTGCTTACCATTCCCCTGATTAACTTCAGGGCAAAAATCTGTTTTTTAAATTTATGTTAGTAATTTTGATCTGTTAAAATGACTTACCCACCCCAAAATCTGCTGTGGATCAAGTCTATCTAAAAGGTTATGAAAAAGATTAGTAAATTTAATGAAAAGCTTACCTGATTTTAAGCCTTGATTTGATTTTGAATTATTTTTTTTATAATTATTACCTTTATAAAGCAAAGTTAGCTTTGAATTTAAAAAATATGCTTACCTTTAGTATCCTTGATCTTCTATGCTTAAAATAGTTAGTATTGTGTATATATTTTGAAGCTTACCTTTGTTTTGAAGTGAGTCTATAAGTTTAAAGTGAAAAGGTTAGTATGGTGTTTAGTTAAGGCTTACCTTGGCTTAGTAAATGGCTTAGTTGATGCTAATCTTATCTTCTTGGCAAAGAAATAGACTGATTGACCAATCATTGGTCATGATGTCATTTTGAGCTCCAATGGTTATCAGTAAATTTAAAAAAGAAATTTATTTGTCTTACCTCTATATTGAACCAGAATATTTTACATCCACCTCCTATGTTCTTCACTTCTATCAACACTGCCGCAGGTAGGGATGCCGCGAGACACTTCAAAGTGTCCAACAACCCCTCCTGCGGCAGCATCAGCCATAAAAACCGGACTATTTAATAGGCAGACTTGATATTGTCGTCAGTCTTGTTAGGAATAAAAAAAGGTAAGTTTTTCTAACCAAAAACATAGTAAAAAGCTTCTCCAGGGACAAGAGCAGTCTATACTAGACAAGCGTGGTGTGGCAGGCAGGATGCCAAAAGAACAAAGCTGAGCTACACCCGCTTTGCCCTTTTACAACATCCCGCCTAGGTACGCGTCCAGGTATCCTAGTTGAGCCACATTATTTTGTTTATTTAAATCAGTGGCCTTTTAAAACTATTTTGTTAAACTCTAGTTGGTAAAAGGAAAGGTGTGTCAGGCAGGCTGCCAAAAGAGCAAAGCTGTGCTATGCTCAGCTTCACTCTTTTACGGCAGCCCGCTGGTATGTGTTTCCAGTTATATCTGGTAAAAAGCGTTTAATTATGGTTGCTGGTATGCATTTCTAGCCTATAGCTGGTAAAAGAAAAGATGTGCAGGCAGGCTGCCAAATGAGCAAAGCTGTGCTACGCTCAGCTTCACTCTTTTACGGCAGCCTGCTGGTACGTGTGTCTAGTTTATATCTGGTAAAAAGCGTTTAATAATGGTTGCTGGCATGTGTTTCTAGTCTATAGCTGGTAAAAGGGAAGATGTGTCAGGCTGGCTGCCAAAAGAGCAAAGCTGTGCTATGCTCAGCTTCACTCTTTTATGGCAGCCCGCTGATATGCATTTCCAGTTAAATCTGGTAAAAAGTGTTTAATGATGGTTGCTGGTATGTATTTCTAGTCTATAGCTGGTAAAAGGAAAGATGTGCTGGCAGGCTGCCAAAAGAGCAAAGCTGTGCTACACTTAGCTTTACTCTTTTACAGCAGCCCAATGATGTGTTTATGGTCTCAGAGCTGATAATTAGCTTTGTTTGAATTAGAGATAATTATATATTATTTACAATGTTTTAGCCAGGGTTAAAAGCTTAGCAGAAATCAGTGAGTATAAAGCTATGAGCAGGGTACCAAAAGAGAACAGCTGTGTTATGGTTAGCTTTATCTTTTTCAGCTGCTCACTGGTATCTTTCTGTTAGTCTAGCAGAAAGACTTTTTGATAGTTTCAGCAAAAATTCTAATTTTGTTCATTGTTATAGTTTTCCAAGATGATTTAGTAGTTTTCAAAAATACAGTTTTTTATTATAAAAATGATGGTTGTTTTGATTGTGCAACTTACACCAGAGAATTATAAGGAGATGCTATACAACTACTCTATTAAACTATCAGCAAGGTCTTGTTTAGGAATTTATTTTTTTATTATGAATTATACTTTTGGCATTTAAGAGATGGAAGATTGAATGATTCTTACATTATTTTGAAGCTATAATACTTTTGAAATAATTTTTATTTTCAATAATAGTTTTTGAATTCCAAAGGGCAAATCAATACCTTTATTTAAATTCTAATCATATTATATAAATATATATTTAGCTCTGGCTTAGTTAATGTAGTCTATAAGCTTTACCATATCATACAAAATTTGAACTGAAATATGAATGTTTTGTTTATTTTTTATATAACTTTTGTTCTGACATGTTCATCTTTTTTATTATAGCTTTAAACTAATTATTTTTTATGCCATTGGATCTCACTTGTAAGCTTGTACTTTTTATTCTTTAGCAGTATCTGAATTAGTTGTGGATATCTCCTTAAATATTTCATTTTTTTCATTTGGCTGGGTTGGATTTCTTTAGAATATTTATCCTCTTAATTTTTATTAAAAAGCTTAGAAATAAAATCCATCTCAATTAAAATTCTTTTTTTAAAGTGGTGATGTTTTAATTTTTTAGGGTTTTGATTTTTGGTAAGTAAACAACAAAAGAGCTTTAAGATAGGGATCTTTATAATAATAAGGCCAAAACAAAATAAATGTCCATAATCGAACACTTTTTGAGTAATACAGTTGTTTTTTGACACTTTTAAGTTGCCAAGTATTTTTTTGAAACTATGCTAGTCAGATCTAAAAACTGAAAACAAATTCTCAAAAGATTTTCAAATCTACAACATAAAATTAGCTAAGCATAAGTCTTGGTAGGAACAGTTTAAAAGTTCTTGCTTGATAATCTGTAGTTTTTGGCAATAAAGCTTTGCAAAGTATCCACCAAGTGTTTCATTTAAAACTAAGAAATGCAAAAATTAAAGAAAATAATTACATTTTTAATAGGGTTTTTAAGCAATTGGATAGGATATATTACAAAAAAGTATTAAGTTAAATTTGGGTTAAAAGAGCTAGTTGGATCAAAAAACTGAATTAGACAAACATTTTTTTTTGTTAAAATATCTGTTTACTCTAAAAAAACTTACCCAACCCTGGATCTGCTGTAGGCAGAAATCTGGGGCTTGAAATTAAGGTTAGTAAAAATTAGTGAAAAATGACTTACCTAAAACATGATCTGCTGCAGGGGGAAAGTTTGTGGGTTTTTTAAAAAAGGTTAGTAAGTAGTAAAAAGCTTACCTGGCCCAAGATTGGCTTTGGGATAAAAATCTGGGAGTCCCTAATCAAGTTTAGTAAGTTTAGAAAAAATGGCTTACCTAAATCAAGATCTGCTTGTGGACAAAAGTCTGGTTTTTTAATCTAGGCTGGAAATTAGTGAAAAAAAACTTACCACCCCAAGATCTACTGTAGACTAAGCCTATATAAAATGATTGAAGGTTAGTAATTAGTAAATGGTTACCTGAAATGCAGCTTGGTTAAAGAAGAAGAGTAGTTGATCTTAACAATTCTTACTAAACCAAGATCTTCAGGGCAAAAATCTGAATCTTTTAATCTAGGTTGGTAAACTTGATGAATAACTTACCCACCTCAAGATCTGCTGTGGATCAAGCCCATCTAAAAGGAAATGAAGGTTAGTATTTCTAAGGAAAAGTTTACCTGAAAGCAAGAATCAAATAGAATTTTGAATTGGGTCAGTTTTTATTTAAAATTATTACCTTTTTTAAATTAAAGTTAGCATCAAAAATATAAAGCTTGATCTTACCTTTAATATTTTCTTTATATCTTATGAGCTGAAAAGTTAGTAGAATACTTATTTTAAAGCTTACATTTGAGTTTGAAGTAAATCTACGTTTGAGTTAAAAAGTTAGCATTGAGTTTAGTGAAGCCTTACCTTGCTTGTCAAGTCTAATCTTATCTCCTATGCTTTAAATCATCCAATCATAGTAGTTAGCGGTATCCTTTTTATCCAATGATTAGTGATTTGCGTTGTGCAACGTCGGCCGTCGTTGGACAGGTTTGGACCCAGAAATTAACCAATCAAAATGAATAAAGGCATAAAAAGCTCCAATAAAAATCAATAAATTTTAATATATATATTTCTATATCTTACCTTAATATTGAACTGGATCAGTTTACATCTACTTTTCATATTTTTTACTTTAATTTTTCCTGCCCCAGGCTGGGATGCCGCAAGACACTGTGAAGTGTCCAACAACCCCTCCTGCGGCAGCATCAGCCATATAAACTGGACTATCCAATAGGCAGGCTCAATATCAACGTTGGCCTGCATTGGACTTAAAAATTGGACTGATTTTCCAGCCAAAAACATAGTAAAAAGCTTCCCTAGCAACTGGAGAAGTCCAGGGGCAATATACTGAAAATAAAGAATCTAAAAGGGCTGCAGTTTTATTATGTGGATAAAAATTCAGTACTTTTCAGAGCTTTTGCAATAGATAACCAAAACCAAGTGCTGAACACACAGAAGTTATGCACAAAAAAATCTTATGTGGGCTAATTTTATTGTTAATATGTATAAATTGTTGATTTTTTATGTGAAAAAACTTGGTGTTATATGTTTGGGTATGTCTGTGTATCTCAAAATCTCTTAAAAGTACTTTAATTAATCTCCATTCTCTTAAATGCAAAAATAAGCATAATAAAAGATAGAAACTTCTAATAAAGCCTTGATAATATTATAATAGAGATTTACAAAGAATACACCCATACTTCTCTAATTAAAAGTAGCAATCATAATAAAGATATCATTTTTATATTAAAAAATTGCTTTAGATATCATTAAATCATCTTTTAACAACCAGAATAGTAAATGAATTTAAAAAAGTCATACTTAACTACCAAAAAGGTATTTCTGCTAGAGAAAAAGAAAAGAATAACAGTGTGAAGCTGTGAATAATAAAGCTGAGTTAGCATACCTTTTTTCATTTGGTAGCCTGCTCTCTGCTCAACTTTATACACTCATTGATTTCTGATGTTTTTTCATTAACAAATCTAAATAATTTTTACTAAGAAACCATAAGGAAGCTGTATCTTTTAACAGCTTTTATCAGGTATTAGACCAGGAACGCATACTAGCAGGCTTCCATCACCCCTGGGGGTTCACTAAAAAGATTTATGATAAAGATCATTAAAAAGCCAAAAAAATTAAACTCCAAAAAATATAACTTTAAACCCCTCTTTGATCATAGTTTTTACCAGCTATAACTGGAAACACATACCAGCGGGCTGCCGTAAAAGAGTGAAGCTGAGCGTAGCACAGCTTTGCTATTTTGGCAGCCTGCCTGCACATCTTTTCTTCTACCAGCTATAGACTAGAAAAACATACTAGCAGGCTGCTGTAAAAGAGTGAAGCTGAGCATTGCACAGCTTTGCTCTTTTGGCAACCAGCCTGACACATCTTTTCTTTTAGCAACTAGAGTTTAAGAAAATAGTTTTAAAAGGCCACTTATTTAAATAAACAAAAAATGTGACTCAATTGGGATACCTGGACACATACCTAGGCAGGATGCTGTAAAAGGGCAAAGCGGGTGTAGCTCAGCTTTGTTCTTTTGGCATTCTGCCTGCCACACCACACTTGTCACATAAAACACTTATAAGACTTTACTACAACAGAAGTCAGACACTAAGCTTTGTGACCTCTTCCCAGGATCCAGAAGCTGAACTACCTGATCTTCTCTGCTGTTATTACAGCATTGTTGCAACCAAGTTTATAGACTTGCCTGCCAATGTATCTTACAATACACAGGGGGCGCTTGATTAGTTGCCCCTTGATGTATCTAACAACTGAACTAATCTGATGACAATGTCAATTTGCAGGCACTTTCTCCTAATTAGGATTGTTGCCAATTCAACCTGCTGATCCCCGCACAAGTTATTCCTTGGCTTCAAAACTTACATGGAACATGCCACTATGCCACCCCCTGTGGCCCTGTGGCTTTCCCCATATAGTATATTAATCACAATATTCTACAATAAACAACACCTTATTCTATTCATTCTTGTCCTTTCTATTAGACTGTTGTCTTCCCCAATCAAATAATGAACTCTAATTGGTTCAGTTGCAACAGCATGCCTAGGGATTGGGGGTTATCAATCTACCTTTAAACCATATGGGCCATTCCACAAACCTATCAATGAGTGTTACTAAAATGAGCCAGCACAACTTAACTCTTCTCAACTGTACTCATGTCCCACATTGGTTTTGACCCACTCTACCTGGTCCATAGCTTTATACACCTTTATGTACTATCTACTCATGTATTTTGCCTTTATTTTCAGACAATTTAACATAAATTTTAATGTGTTCTGTTGGGTATTAATGGTGTACCTAATTTTCACCCCTCTCACTGGGTTCCAAGTATTCAACTTGGTACCTTATCTTGATAAACTACTCCCCACATGCTGGGTATTTACATACAGTGGTGGTTCAACATAAGGTTGGGGTTGGGAACAACTTGAGCAAGGAATCAGCATGTTGAATTGGCAACACTCCTAACTAGGAGATAGTGCCCAAAATTAGACATTGTGCTCAAATTAGTCCATACTTTTAGTCACAACATGAGGCAACTTGTCAAGTGCCCCCTGTGTATTGTAAGATACATTAGCAGATGGAGAAGTAAACTTAGTTGCAACAGAATAATTTTTTATTGATTTCCTCATATTTTTTATTGAACCAACTGATAAGGAGCGCCTTTTGGGGAAGCTTCAAATATGGAATTAAGAAAGAAGAGAAGTGTATTTTGTTGGATAATACTTTAGACTTATATAGACTTGGCTGTGGCAGGGATTTAGTTGGATTGAACCTAGGGATTGGTCATGTGCAAGATGGTTTGAGCCACTGGATACTTGGACAGTCAGGTCATATTGCTTAATTACCATTCTCGGTATGTCAAATGGTATATTGGAAGGGGCCCAAATTGGGCAATGGCTGGATGTTAAATAGGTTGGCAGTAGCCAGAATGCTTGTACATCCAGATCCTTGACACTCACCCCTTAAGGAGTTACTCTGGTGCATCAAGAGGGGGCTTTGTTTTCATGGCTGCCGCCTGATGCTCCTGGAGCTGTTTACTAGTTGGAACCAGTCTGGTTGAGTGTTCTCCTTTACTGAGGCGGAGACAGGTTCTGTGGTATTTCTTGACAATTGAGGCTTTGGCACCTTGGAACTTTACTAGATAGGTGTTGTGATCTGGTCTGTACTTGATTATTCTTCCTGGTCCCCAGTGTACTGGGTCTATTTTCTTTCTGTTGCCAGCTAGAACCCAGACAGGGAAGTCTAAGGGAAGTGGTTCCTCTGTGGAGGTTACCTTTTGTGTTTTGGGCCTCTTTATTTCTGCTATTTTAGCTTTGAGGTGTATGTGTAAATGGTTTGGTGCATGCTCTAATATGGGAGGTTTCCCCAGGGGGATATTTATTATGGCTGTTTGTTGTGGGTGATTACTTCTGATTTGTATCTGTAGGTTAGCTCAAACGGTGAATAGCCTGTCCCTTGGTTGGTGCGGTCTCAGGATACTAGTAATGCATGTTTCACACATAGTGGCCATGTGCCTTTGGCTTTGCCATTCATTATTTTCTCTAGGGTCCTGATAAGGCTGCCGTTGAGGCTTTCCACTCTGCTATTGACCTGTGGCCTGTATGGAGAGGTTGTGGAGTGTTTAATGTTTTTGGACTTTAAGTTGTCATGTACTACGTGAAAAGATAACTTGGTTGCTCCATCAGTTATGATGTAGTCTGGAGTGCCGTAGTTGGCTATGATTACTTTGTTAATGAAACGGTTGATGGTCTCTGCTTTATGATATTTTGTTGCCAAGCAGATGGGCCTGCGTGTGGGGAAGTCAATAGCTACAATTAAAAACGTTAGTTTATCTTTGTTTCTGGGAAGGGGTCCACTGTGTCCAGTCCCTAAACCTTGAATGGTTCAGGGTTGACTGTTGGCTGAGGAGCCTTTGTACTGGTGTATTTCTTGCACACTGTGCACTTTTTCAGAACATCAACTATATCCTGTTTGATGTTGGGCCACCATACTATCTCTTTTAATGTGAGGTATAGATTGTTAGCCTTTGTATGTCCTAGTAGGTGGTGATGTCTTAGTATGGTGTCACCTCTTTGTGCAAGTGGGATTTACGGGTCATGTTTGTCATTAATAATTCAGTATACAGTGCCATTTGATATATGGAAATACTTTTTGTTCCTTAATAATGTATTGTGGGTCAGTTGATGTGTTGCAGGGTCTTTCCCTTTAGTTTTATACTCAGTGTTGTACAGGTTTGGCCAGTCAGGGTCCAGGTGATCAGGGTGATCCTCTCTAGGCTGACATAGTCTAGAGAGAGTATCAGCCGTGACCAGCTCTGCCCCCTTTTTGTACTGGATGTCCAGGTTAACCTGTTCCAGAAAGGACATCTATTTGGCTTGTTACTGTGCAAGTGCGCTCTGAGTTTTGAAATATATTAAGGATTTATGATTAGTTAGTACTCAGACGTTTAAATGTCCTTCCAGATAACATATCCATTTCTTGCATGAGTGGTATATTGGGTATCTCTGCTCAGTATTGGTCAGTTTTCTGCTTTTGTAACATACTGGCAGGAAGTCTTGCTGCCCTGGCTGGCAGATGTGCAGGACTGCGCCAATGGCGGTGTTGCTGGCATCTGACTTGAGCTTGTAGCACCTGTTATTGTTAGGATATTGCAAGATTGGTACTTCAATCAGAGCTTGTTTTTAATTGGAAATTCTTGTTACATTATGGAGTCCAGATGAATTTCTTTTTGGCATTACCCTAGGTTAAGTCATTGATTGTTGTAGTTAGTTTTCCGCAGTCTT
Source organism: Entomophthora muscae (assembly GCA_014839935.2). Classification (NCBI taxonomy): domain Eukaryota; kingdom Fungi; phylum Entomophthoromycota; class Entomophthoromycetes; order Entomophthorales; family Entomophthoraceae; genus Entomophthora; species Entomophthora muscae. The sequence continues at coordinate 54,494 of QTSX02000279.1, read as the reverse complement.
TGATGTATTTCCTTAGGTAAGCTACCATACCAAGAAAGCATCTAACTTGTTTGACAGAGGTGGGGCATTGCATGTTATTTATAGCTTTAATTTTGTCTAGATCTGCTTTGATGCCACTTTCAGAGACAATGTGGCCCAAGAACAGGTGTTCCTTTTCCATAAATTAGCACTTACTTGGTTTTGCATAAAGTTTGTGCTTTTTGAGTCAATCAAGTGTCTTGCAGACATGTGTGAGGTGTTCCTCTTTTGTTTTTGAGAATATGATGATATTGTCAAGGTAGCATAATGTATTTGAGAGACTGTTTAGTGCTTGGTTCATCATGGCAATAAATGTTGTGGGAGCGTTGGTCATCCCAAAGTTTATTACTCTACATTTGAAGAATCCAAATTGTGTACAGAACACAGTTTTTGGTATGTCCTTTTCCTTTACTTCAACTTAGTTGTAAGCTGAGGTGAGGTCAATTTTAGAAAAATTTGGCCCTTGAGAGTCTTGCAAACAGATCCTCTATAAGTGGGAGAGGATATTTATTCCTTACTGTGCTTGCATTTAGTGCTCTGTAGTCAGTTACTAGACGCAGAGTGCCTTCCTTTTTCTTTACAAAGAACACTGCTGCCCCACATGTGGATTCAACAGGCAAATTAATCCTTTTGCTAGGTTGTCCTCAATGTGTGTTTTGAGGGTTTGGGTCTCCATGGGGGAGAGTCTGGAGAGGGGTGAAGGTTTGGGCATGGCTTTACATAAGTAGATGCCATGTTTGACCTCCCGTTTGGGGGGTAGCTCAGTGAGTTCTTCCTTGAATACATGGGTGTATTCATTTAGGAGTGCCACAAGTTCTGGGCATTAGATTTTGGTTGTTTGCATGTTATTAAATTTATTGTACCTCATTATATGGAGATTACTATCTTTAATCAGATGTTCTGAGTCATTTTGGTTTATGACCTGGACAAATACTGTGTCTTTTAGAATGAGGTCATTAGGTTCTTTGAGGATGTTGAAGTTGACTCCGTTGCATTTGATGGTCATGGTTTTTGTTTTCCAACATATGCTGGGGCTCACTTGGGTGAACCAGTCCATGCCTGCTACAATGCCATAGTTTATTTTGTTCATGAAAAGTCCTTTGATGGACGTTTGGATGCCTTTGAGGTCAATTCTGAATGGAGATGTTTTGCCTTCAAGTAGAACCTTTGATTTGTCTGCCATTCTGGCGTATTTGAAGTTGGAAGTGACAACTGGTATTCTGTACTTGGTTACAAAAGGTTTGCTAACCATAGTGTGTTGTGCACCAGAGTCAAATAAAATTCATATGTATGTGATTGGTAAGTGCATGGGTAGACAAGAAGTTGTGACTGATCTTTAATTTTTAAGCTCATAAAAATGGAGGACTGTGGGACACAGGGAATGCGAGTAGCAAAGTTTGTGCCTTGGTACAATTTCTTGTCAAGTTGGGGGAAGACAGGGGCACTTAAGCCTGTTCCCCCTCCTCTTTTCCCCGTTCCTCTGTTTTGAGACCTTCAAGGTCAAAGAATGTGGGGTCAGATTCATAGTGGGTTGCTACTTCAGCATTGTTAATCTCGGTGGTGTCCTCTTTCTTGGGACGGGAGCAGTTTGCACTTTGGCTGCAATTGCCATTGCTGTGATTGGAGTTGCCGTTGTTTTGGTTGGTATTTTGGCGTTTGTTGCCATTGGAGTTTTCTCTGCCATTGCTGTTTGAGAAGCAATTGCCATTGTGTGCAGTATATTCCATGTTTATGCGTTTTTCAGAGCACTTGGCTTCTGCAATGAGCGCAGGCATGGAGATATTAACCTCTGGGTAGATGAGGGCAGCAACAGAGGGTTTCAATCTGTTGATGAATGAGGCTCTGGTATGTACGTTATCAGCTTGTGCTGGGTTTTGGATTTTACAACATATTTCCTCAAATTCATTGGCGTAAGCTGCAATAGTGGTCTTCTGAGGAAGATCACTGAGCTGAATTGCAATGTCTTGGAGGGATTTGGTGACACAGAAATTGTGCGTGATGTCTGCTTTGAACTCTTTGTAGTTTTCAAGCTGGTTGTCAGTTTGTGAGCCAACCCAGGTGGCAAACCAGTTAGCTGCAGTCTCATACAGGCCATGCTGGCTTCCTGGACCCATTTCTTGTGGGGGATGTGGCTGGCGCAGAGTTTGGAGGCTGTGTGGTCTAGCCAGTTGATGACAGTTTCTTTGTTTTTACCAAAGAACTTGTTGATACCAATGTATTTGGTGTTTGTAACTTCACCTGTGATAGGTGGTTGTGCGTTTGTTTGTGGTTGAAGAGAGCAACTGTATTGAATAATCTTGGCGCATGCTTTGGGCATGACCAGACCTTTGAATATGGTGCATCCACTAGGTATATCTTTGTCAATGTTGTGGGCGCAGAAATACATTTTACAGGTCTCTTGGGATGTGGCCTGGTTGAGTAAGTGAGTAAAGGTGGGCGGGTTTTGATCAGTCATTTTCTCTCTCATGGGTGTGGTCAAAAAAACGTAGTGCTACCAGTGATAAGGAGCGCCTTTTGGGGAAGCTTCAAATATGGAATTAATAAAGAAGAGAAGTATATTTTATTGGATAATACTTTAGACTTATATAGACTTGGCTGTGGTGGGGATTTAGTTGGATTGAACCTAGGGGTTGGCCATGTGCTAGATGGGTTCAAGCCACTGGATACTTGGACAGTCAGGTGTTATTGCTTGGTTACCATTCTTGGTATGTCAAACGGTATATTGGAAGGGGACTAAATTAGGCAATGGCTGAATTTTAAGTAGGTTGGCGGTAGCCAGAATGCTTGTACATCCAGGCCCTTGACAATCATATCAACACTCTTTAGCAGGAACAACAGTTTCATAATTTTATTTCACCCCTTCTATTTCCCTCACTCCAACTGCTTAATTCAATCTAAATTTAAAGGTAGACTTCATTTTGAAACTTACCTTGATCACCAACACTTTTTAAATTGGAACCTAAAAACAAGAGTTAATATTATCAATCTGAACCCTTTACCTCTTTTGCTCTGCTTTTTCATTACACAATCAAGCTTCAGACTCAGTATTTCTGCCTTTTGCTTGTCCTCTCTTTAATAAGAAGCACAACATCAACCACCCTTGATTATTCTGGTCTCCTGAGCTCACATTTAACTTCTTTAAGTCAAAAGGCTATCCTTGCAAACTTTGCCCCTTCTTTTCTTCATACCATACTGGCTAACCAAGTATGGTGTTATTCCTTCACCACCATCTGTCACCTCAAAAGTCTCAAGAATAAAAAGCTTGAGTTTTGATATCAACTTAAGGCTGAGTTTGTTTGCCCTGCATCTTCAAAGGTACTTATTGTCACAGTAGTTTCCATAATGCCTGATATAGCCCGTCCTAATTTCAAATCCAAGAAGTCAGGTAAACAGTTAACCAAGTTAACCAAATTACCAGATTTAAATCAAACTGTTGATTGGAAATGGATTACTGCCACCCGGTTTGTCAGCTGGATTTGATCAACCCATGCAAGTTGACACTGATAAATAGACATAATCTGATAGTCACTTGATACAACCTCATTTATCAGAATGTGTAAGGTCTTGCCCATAATGATGCAAGGCTATGAACTAGAGAGTGCAAGGCATTAGGGTTCAAATTTAAAAGATATAAAAACGTAGGAACTGTCTGTAAAATAATCTTACAGAACCCTGCCAAAAACCTATATTGTGTCACAAAAGGAGTAATTGAGTGTAAGAACCGTAAGCAAAGAAGATAAAATAAAGTGTTCAATAGTGAACAATTTGTAACTAAGGGAATGTCAATATTATGATATTCTCCATCAGCATTTTAGTACATATAACTATTGAAAGATTCCTTAAGGGAAAATAATGGATACAACAAGCCTAAGGCTTGTTGTTTTACAAGTTCCATTTGTTTTAAGGAAAGAAAGGCTAAACTTTAAAATCAATTTAATAAAAATGTATAAATTTCTAGAAATTAAGATCTCAAAGTTTAAAATTGGACAAAAGATTGAAGGGAATAAATCACTTAGAATTTTGGCTTAAAGCCTACTCTTCAAAAGCTCTTTATTTATAGGCAAGCCTTTTCCAGTTGAGAAATGATAGGCAAAGGAAGAAAAAGCCAAGGACAGGAGAAATTGAAGGAAGTTTGTTCAAGAACCTGGAGGATAAAGAGGAGAACTGAAACTCAGTAAGACCCGCAGATCTGCACGTAAGCTGGGGAGAGCGGCCAAGACATAAGCTGGAGTTCAAAAGGTAAGAGATAAGTGAAAATATTCTAACTTTAAAGTAGAAATATATAAAAAGAAATAGTGAAAGACAGAGCAAACAACAACAACAACAACAATTCAAACACAAATAGCAATATAAACAAGGTAATAAACTTAAAAATACTTAAATGTTAACTTTCAATTCAAATTTCCAAATATTAAAAATACTGAAAGATTAAATTGAACAAAAACATAAAATATGATAAATTTTAAAGAGCCTGACCTTTGGTGCAGGGCATGACAGAATGATCAGCAGAAATTAATCACTCAAGGGTTTTTGTGTACTGATCAAGGTACTTTTTGGATGTTGTAACTGTAATAGGAGTCATGGATCCAGGTGGTACAGTAGTTTTAAAAGCTATGGCAACAACCAAAAATATCTCAGATTTAAACAAAATGATCCAGATTTAAACAAAATCTAAGTCAGGCAAGATTCAGGATTCAAATAATTTAAACATTTTTGGTTAAAAAATGAACTATCAAACAATAAACAAAATTTTACTAGCACAGCATACAAAGTTATATCAAACATCAAGTGGCAAAGTTTAAACCACAAACAAAATGAACTGACACAACAAGTGAGATAGATGGATGCTGTTCTGGAATATATTATAATCAAATCAGGATTCAACTGAGGCACCAACAGAAGGACTAAAACAAAACAAAGTTGAGCAATCTAGAAGTAAGATTCCACAAACACAAAAAAATGAAGTCACACAAGATTTGTAGTATGAGCAGCCTAAAATAGAAAATTAACAGTTTAACAGCTAATCAACAGCTATCCAATTTAGGAACAGAGGTATTTTATTCATTTTAATGGCTCCTGATTTATGTAAAATGGTTTGAGAACTTTCCAAAAAGGACTCAATATTAAAATAAAATAAATCATATAATTTTAAACTTCTACTTATAGTGATTTTATCCTAGGTTTTTACATTGGTTTTTAACAACAACATTTTTGATGTTGCCAGAAAACAAGACAGCAGCAGCCAAGGCAGCTTCTCTGGAGGTGAGGCCCAGAATGTGAAGGACCTGTTTACTTTAAATTCAGAACCTAAAATTAAAAATGCGGGATTGCCAAATTCTTTTGTGTGAACTCACCAACTTAATGGAGTAATTTTCATCCCAGAACAACTTACTTTTTATATAAAATGATGAAAAATATTCCAGTAAGTTGGTGAGTTCACATAAAAGAATTTAGAGATCCTGGATTTTTACCTTTAGGTTCTTAATCTACAGTACACTCAGATCTTTGATGTTGGTAATGAGGAAGCTGACCTGTACTTGACCCCCAACCCCTATGGCTTTGACTTGTTTGAGAGTCACTTAGTGTCTAGCTCTGCCCCCGCCCCCATACCCACCCCAGCACAAGCTGCCCACCAACCAATCAATCAGGATGGTAACCTTGATTTGGAACAAATTCCTGCCACCAGCTACCCTGCCCCCTACAGCCAATCAGGCTTCAGCTCCCCCAGCCCAGCGCCCCAAGCAACAAATTATCACTGCCTAAATTCTCCAGGAAATTGTGGCACTGAATCTATAGGGTCTGTCCTGGGAACAGATTGCCGCCCAGTTGCAATTTACCCAAGCTACTGTCATGTGGGAATTCAACAAACTGATGAATAAGGAAAACCTGGCTGGGACAGCCAAGAAGCCCAAGAAGGCCCCAGAGTCCCAGATCAGCAAGGCTTACCCAATTATGCTTGATCTCTTGCAGCAGGACCCCAAGCTTCCCCTGACCCAGGTCCAGAAGCAACTTGTGCACCATGGCATTTGGGTGTCTAGGCACATGGTGCAGCTCTAGATGCACAGAAAGGTGTCTTCAATACTGATTCTTATCAATGTTGCCGGCAATCAATGGGATGGCGCTGAGGATTTTCCATATGATCATGCCATCAAATCCACCCTGGTCCAATGCCTGACAAGTTTATCAGATGATGTCATGTTCATCTCTTATTAAAAGCTATAGATAGCTTTTGATGATTTTGGTGAGAAAGGAAAAGCCGCCACCAAGAATAGAAAGAAGAAGGTCAAGAGGAGGACTTTAATTGGTGAGTTTCTGTCTGTTTTAGCCAAGGGTTTTGTATACTATTGGATAAACCCAGATTTCACCAATGGCTACAAGTACAGCCACATCATTGGCAAATTTCTTGACTCCTGGGATAGCTCAAATTTTACCTACTGGGTTTTCTTGAGCCACCAGATGGAGGGAAGCTCCACTGCCCTTGAGGCCATCCAGGGACGCGGGCACCAGGCCTCAGTCTACCCCCCTGGCCATGCAGACATACATCTGGGTGATGTTGTCTTCTTCAACATTGGAGACACAGTATGGGAGTGCCGCCCTCAGGCTTTCAATGACCTCTATCCTGGGGTCTGTGACCACAATTTTCTCTTTGGTCACAAAATAGTGGCAGACCTGTTTGCCCAAATTGTCTTTCATGTGAATATGGGCAACCAATCGCAGAAAGACAAGCTCCTCCCAGCCTGTGCCACAGCCACCTATCAATCCATCCAGCCAATGGCAGACAAGGAATATAATGAGTGTTATATGATGGCCATCACACTCAATCCTCCTACCCCTACCCCTACCCCTGCTACCACCACTCCCCACCTGCCAGCCCCACCCACCCAATCACAGACCCCCCAGGCCAGCACCACCTCTACGTCTTCCTTTCTGCACTATTCTGCCTACTAGGAATCACTCTTCCCCGCCCCAATAAACCCCCTGCTGCCAAACATTTTCTATTTATATTATCTTTATTTTGAATTTCAATTGTTCATGTTCTCTTTGTTTATAGTTGGTTTTATTCTTTATGTTCAGCTTATTTCTATAAAATCATATAATTACTATACCATGTATCTAGATCTAGAACACAGTTATTTTTAGCACCTAAACACTGCCCCCTGTGAAAATATTAACAACAATTTGATGAGCAGCTAAATTTGAATTAGAAAATTATAAGTTTAGTGTGTTTAGATAAAGTTGTTACTGATCCAAATTTAAAGCCTTAATGATAAACTTTAAGCCAATCAGGAGCCAATTGATAAAGTGATTGTTGTGACATAAAGGGTCATTCAATAATTCTTTGGTGCATGTGTGCTAATTAATATGATTGGGTGGTTTTTTGCCATTGTGCGCCATTGCCGCTGTGGTGAGTTGTTGATGGACTAGTGCCCAATCAGCCGCTGGGTGAGCACTAGTCCACCAACAACTCACCACAGCAACAATGGTGCACAATGGCAAAAAACCAGCCAATCATATTAATTAGTGCACATGTATCAAAGAATTATTGAATGACCCTTTATGTCAAAACAATCACTTTATCACTTGGCTCCTGATTGGCTTGAAGTTTATCATTAGGGTTTTGAATTTGAATCAGTAACAACTTTATCCAAAAACAGTTAAACTATAATTTTTAATTCAAATTTAGCTGATCACCAAATTGTTGTTAATATTTTCACAAGGAGCTGTGCAAAGCGCCAAAAATAATATGGCAATTGAGGAAACAATGCCAATACAAAGCAAACAACACATATTGAGTTGAGCGTAAAACATATACACAATGGGTAAAAAATGGGATAATGTAGTATTGAGAAAACAAAGAGGCAATAGTATCAGAATAAAACATAGTTTATTGGTGGTAAATTTCTAAAAAAATATGGAAATGTTAGCGAAAAAATCAAATGAGAGATTTTGAAAAACTACTCAAAGACCTCAATTCAATGATTGCCAAAATCAAAAGTATTGACCACAAGGTCAAGGAAAAAGTGAAAGCTGTTGTCCTTACAGGGGACAAAATCAAAAGGCTTCTGCCAAGGCACTCATGGCCAAGATGCCAGACACATCCAAAACAACCATTGGACAAATATTAAATGTCCAGAAAACAATGGTAGAAGGCCTCAAATTCAAGTTCTTTGCCCTCTCTGTGCCGTCCTTCTGGATCAATGACCCTGAAATGTATATCCATCTCAAACCTGCAAAGCGCGCAAGAACCAAGGACACCAAATTGCCGGTGCAACTGCTTGCGCTGAGAATGGCAAAGCCTGCCAAAGACGCAGGAAAAGAGTAAATCCAAAAAGGTAACCTAAAAAATAAATTAATAAAAATTTCAAGATACTTACCTTTTTTGATAGATTTATTGACAGCAAACTCTGCCAGGTCCTGGTCCTCTTTGTCCCCCCACTCTCTATGCCAATTACGCCAATCATGAGGCAAGGCAGCTATTTCTGTCCCCCTTGACTTACAGGAGCTCAAGGATAGGATCCACAGTATCTTCACAATGTCCATGGAGGCATTGGCTGGGCTTTTGTATTCTGAGGGGGCATTTGAGTGGGTAGTTACTGCCTACAAGGATGCCCAACTGGTCCGCCTGGACCCGGTATCACTCAATGGAGTTTATTGTGTAAACTTCATTGAGCTTGTTTGGGAAGTCCTGGTAACGCTTCTATTCAAGAATATACCAGAGATGGGCCAGGCACATAAGGCTGCTTGCTTCTGCTTCCTGGTGGAGCACACCCTGTCTTATCTGTTAGAGAACTTTGGGCGCGCAGTGGGTAAATTGGCTGTTGCAGACGCAACAGCTGTAAAAAAGACCAAGATCCTCCTTTCAGACTTTGGGCTGGCCTGGAGTGGCAACAAGACGGGGTCCCTCCAGCAATGGAGCTCACATTTGCCAAGACAAAGCACAAGAAGAAGATCAGTGTTGTTTTTAATAAATTGTGCAAGTTTACTGAAGCCTTTTCTGGGCAAAGGCTTCATCTGATGGTTTACCTGAGGTATCTCTTTTACTTTGGGATGAGCACGTCTGTAGGGACCTTGACAGGGTCCTCCTAGGGATTGACAAGGCCAGGCTTTCCCTGGATGGGAAGAAGGTCCCCCTGGGTTACAACTCAGTTGAACATCTTCCAGGACGCACTGGTCCTGGCTGACATCTACAGGTTTGCAGCCCCACCAGAAAAACTGCTGCTCCATTCCCACCTCACTATCATCCTTTTTAATAGCCATCAATAATACTTCCAGCAAGGTGTATCCACTGTTCACGGGGTGGCAGTGAAAACTGTGCGCCACCTCCATTGTGGGGTGGGTACATACCGCCAAACCCACTATAGGCAACCTCAATAAAAATCTCCTTCCTCAATACAAGCTACACTTTTAATTTTTGCTTTTTAAAAAAATAATTTTTATTATTATTATTTTAGCAAACAAGTTTTGTAAAATAAATCCTGGAAACAGTCATCATATAAGCATAAATATATTTACTTTAATAAAGTTTACTTCTATTGTGTAGACTTTACATTTAACTTTTTTAATTTGATTTTTATACTTATTTGACAAAAATGATATAAATATATTATCTTAATCCAGTATAAAGCGTTTGGGATAACCTCAGATGGCATATTAAAAAACATAATATAAAATAAATAAATTACATACCTTCATTGATGGTCCCACTGAATGTGATTGTGGGCTTAGAAGCTTCTAAATATAAAATGATAATTAATAAATCTTAAATAGTAAATTAGAGAATATAAAAAAGTTGGACAAGCTAAGCCTTTAATTTATTGGCTGTTTGGCAAGGCATTGAGGATGAACAAATCAGCGTGGCCATAGAATTTGGCCACAGTCTCAGCTGGGAGGGTGTGGATCCTGGTCTACAGCAGATCAAAGAGGTCCTCAGTCCCAGCTGGGGTCCCTCACTTGACAGCTTGCTTGAGCCACCCAAAGACTTCCTCAATGTGATTTAGGAAGGGCAAATAAGCAGGAAGGAAGAGAAGGCACAAATTTGCTGTGGCCAATTGCTGTGGGCCCACTGCAATGCTAGTGTGAATTGATGGAAATTCCTCAAGAATATCTGCCACTTTATGAAGACCAACGTTGTCCAGCACAATAACGTTGGTGAAGCCTGGGCTTGTGCGCCTCAGGTGCTCCTGAACTAATTGGAGGAATGACAAGAAGGTACAGCTGTTGTGAGAACCCAAAATCATTTGATACAGCTTGACCCCCTTTGGACCAAGGAGAGCCATCATTGAGTAGGCTGTGGCGCGGACTGCTGCACGCCAAGCTACCCCGTCATTTGAGACTTTTGGGACATACCCATATGCATTCCGCATAGACAAGGCAAATGCTGATTCATCAATGTAATAGAATTTGACTGTACCCTTGGATTTGAGGGCAGTGTACGCCTCTGTGTATTTTTTCCGGACGTCAATGTTGGCTGGGCTATTACAATTGTAGGGGGATACCCCAAGCTTTTTCCAGGAAAAGCGCATTCCCTTGACCAAATGATAATAAAAGAAATTTGAGGCCTCAACCCTAAATGTAGGTTTTACCATGGCCTGTATATTTGCCAGTTCAAGATGGCAATCTTGGGTTATCCACTGGTGGATTGCCCATTTGTGCTCCTTTGTGAGCATGGTTGACATTGCAAAGATTTCTCCACGGCAAGGACTCAGCCAGTATTGATGAACTTATTGAAGGTCTTCAAGGCGTACTTGGGATCCACTCCAACAAGAGCCATGGCCAGCTTGTAATCACGAGATTCACACATTAGCTTGAGAAGGATGATTTTGATATCTGGGATGCAATTCTGGGCGGGCTTAGCGGGAGTAGTTGAACTGGGATCCTGCTCAGGCACTGGCTTGTAAGGCATGGGCATCTTGTTGTAGAAGGCTGCAACCTTTTTGAGCACTAGCTGTCCCTCATCAGTTTGGTAGAACTCAGGCTTCTTGTCCTCTTCCTGGTTGTCATCACTTATGTAGGGCTTGTAGCTAGTATCAAGTACAGGCTTCAACTTCTCCAGCATGGCTGATGGGACCAACTCTTGCTGGTACACAATGTCAAACACATACAAAATAAATTCTACCTCCTTGTTTCTAACCATTTTTGTTGTGGTAACCTTGGTGGGCTTCCAGGTCAGCTTGGGGGCCCAAGGGTTGATGCTCCACACCCTAGCAGCTTGTGGTCCTCAAACCAGCTGTGTCAGTGCAGCATCACTATTGAACTCTCCTCTCCTGTCTCCTTCCTGAGTAGGCACTTGGGTTGCACTAACTCTATTCTTTGACCCACGGGGGCAACCACGGCGCACAAAAGGTGTATTGGTACTCTGTTGTTGTGTTCCTTCCATTTTGAGAATTTAATAAAATAAAAAATAAATTTCAATTAAGTTACCCCCTAATTTTATTTTTTGCTTTTATCTGGATATGAATATTTAATTAATATTTTTCTCACCCAATATCCCAATTATAGATTTTTATTTATTTTTTAGTTATTTTTGGTTTTATAACACCCATTTTAGAACACCCAAAATATTTTCCACCAATTTTCCCAGATTTTACTTCCAACTTCAAAACCCAACACAATATTTTTAAAATTTGTGTTTCAGATTCTGTGTCTTATTTTAGATACCTTGGTATCATTCTTGATTACAATCCATTGCACACAACAACTGAGTGATTTTGTTTACATAATGAGTTGCTATTGTGTTTTGTTTTTAGTTTGAGTTTTGACTCACTGTGCTTGGGTGTATTTTGCCACCAATTTACATAGTAAACATGTTTACATCAAAAGCCAAAACACCATTTTGTTTGTGAATCAATGTATTTTGAATTGTATTTTGAATAGTTTTGCTTTGTGTGTAAGCACTTCTTTGCTGTGTTGACCCATTTTGCCCATTAACACCAAAAATACCTGTTAACAGAGTGTATATTTTAACCTGTTATTTGGATTTTGCTTAAAGCTGAAACCATTTTGTTTAAATATGAGGTTTTTTGGTTGTTGTCATAGCTTCTAAAACTACTATAATTAGTTGTTCTTGGTTTTACCACACCCATTTTAGAATACCCAAAAAAATTCCACCCATTTCCCCATATTTTAAGCCAAATTAAGTACCCAACACAATATTTTTAAAATTTATATCTTGGATTGTGTGTCTTATTTTAGATACATTGGTATCATTCTTGATTACTGCCATGAATGCAGCTATTCACAGTATTTTGATTTTGCCTTTGGTGGGCCATTTCAAGGACAAATCTCTTGTTTTTGCTTTTGCTACTTGAAATGATTTGATGGCCAATTCAGGAAGTACAATTGTTTGGTTTCCTGATCCCTGTGCAACTCACTTGCCCCACTAATACTGGTGGTGAGTGATCCTACCGTCCATGTACTGTTTTGTGGTAAAGCTACACAGTATATATTCACAATCTTTATACCCAATAAAATTAACTTCTATTCACATTTTTGTCTTTGTGTCTTCTGTACTTCTGCGCCTCTCTCTAGCCACAACTAGTAGAGATTATTCTTCCAGGGCCGCAAGGTAAACACATTTGCCTTCCCTGTCATCTAACCAAGACTTAGTACAAATTCAATCCTAATGTTAGGATTTCCTGTTGTGTGTCTGTGCTACGCCTCAGAACACAACAAAATGGTGCTCACTACAAGGGCTTTAATCCCCTCGGTTATCCCCTTTGCATCTACATTTTCAGGTCCTTTGCCTCCGCCTATACAAGAGTTGAATTCACCTGAAATTACCAGTCCTCCTATTGAAGAGGACATTGCCAACCTGACTATTATCCCTACTGTACTGAACCTCAGGAATGGTCCCCGCCTAGTTGCTTACCCCATGGGTACCCCTGACTTAGAACAAGTCATGGCGGTAGCCCTTGGGATAGCCCGTGAAGGAGCCATCCCTTGCCTTCAGCTGCAGTTCAGTCAAGTGGAATACTATGAAATGATTGTGGCTCCTCAAATTCCAAAGCATCTCCTCTCAGCAGCTGGCTCTGCTGAGCACTTACTATTGCTTTTGTGCAGCCTGCCTTGGCCCACCATCAAATGGTGTTGGGGCTTCATGTCCAAGAAATCTTGTCTCTACAAGCAGCAGTTACTCATCACTGGGACCAGTTTGCTGCCTACCAACAGTGGATCCATTCCCTGTTTTCCTTGGTATCAGACAATCAGCGCAACTCTGTTACCTCCCAGACCCATTTGGTTAATTCTATCAAACAAATGTGCCAGTCCATCCTGAATACGTGAGAGAGCATCTACACAAGTTTCACTAGCTTGAATAACCCTGGCAAACTCAAGTAGATTCTACTTTAAACCCTTATCTCACCAACTTAGAGCAACTTGTGCAGCAGCTCAATGCATTCAGCACGTATTTATTTGAGCAGCTACAGCAGGTAGCGGACTTTGCTGCTAGTGGCCTTAATGAACTCAGTACCGCATTTGAGCAAGAAAGAGCAGCCACCGCTGCTGCCATAGCCAAACTCCAGAGTCAAGTAATGAGCTATCTACGCCCAAGCCAGATCTTCCGCCCTCTCCCCCTTCTGATGACTTGGTGGATAGATAGCAGAGAATATGGGACGCTATTTGGGAACTCTGTTTGACTACTTGCAGTCAGGGACTTTCTGCTGAGGCGCCTCAACCCGACCCCCAAGTTTTTGAACTGACTACCCAAGTTGTGGAGCTACAGCAAGAACTTGCCGCCCTACGTGAAATGATGGTAACTGCTGCTAGTCCAGTTGGGTTTTCAATGAAGATGGCTGCTGCCCTGGTTTATCTGGAGCACCTTTAATCCAATGTTCTAGGGAATTAATTGCCCTAGCTAACAAGGTGGATAAATTGAAGCAGGACCACATTGAGCTGGATAGAGACATACAAGAAAGGAATGAAGTAATCAAATCTGTAAATGATAGATTCACCCCTTGCCTCTCAGTGGGGCCATCACTTACTTCACGTCTGGCTGAACTTTCCACAATAGTGACCACCCAAGGTCAACGCTTAGATACTACTGCACAACAGACCACTCAAGCTGTCAATACTGGGGCCCGTGCTGTTGAGACTCTTAACACCCTTGAAGAAAGTGTTTGCCAGCTATAGGCTAGACAACCCCCCTTGGAATCTGAGGCAGAGTTTTCCCTGCGTATCAACGTACTTGATAGCAATAATGGTGGCCCAACTCCCGAAACTCACTTCAAGCCTACCTTTAAGCAAGTCTTTGACCCCAGAACCTCAACCATTGAAGCTTTCCTAACTATCTATGAAACTGCCATGCAAAGAGCCTCAGATGACGTCAAGAAGGAACACATTCTGACCTGTTTACACCTGACCTGCCAAGAGGTAGATGTGCTAGAACTACCCTCCATTGAGACGTGGGAAGATATGAAGCAGCTTCTGATTGATGAGTTTGGTGGTGACCTTAGCCTGGAAGTAAAGAAGGATGCCTTCATGCATATTGCTTTTAAGCCTAAAGAAACACTAGCCAAGTTTGCAGACAGGTTCTACATGGAAGGACAGCAACTGATTACAAGCAGACAGTTGACAGCCCATGAAGCCTACATGGCTTGCACTCAAACCCTCAAGTTTAATCAACTTCTGTGCCTTCACTTCAAAGCCCATAAGGCTATGCTCTCTTCCATGAAGAGTATAAAGAGGTTGTTGAAAGATATGCACCTTACCCACTCTGGCGCCGTTGTTAGGGAAAGTTGAGCTGCTTCTAACTCTGGTTCACTTCCCGTGGTCCTTGCATTCTTACTATGAACTCACAGAATCCTCCTTGACGCCAAAGTTGCCACAACTGTGGTCAGATAGGTCATCACTCTTGAGTCTGCACCAATTTATGAGTTAAAGGAGCTGATCCAAAGGAACAGGCGGGAAAAGAGCAGTCAACTTAGAGGCAGAGACGCTCTTGGTTGACAATTCTTCCCAGTCTCTTCCAATTCCTCCCTCTATGGCTGAATCCGAGCCTGCTGATAATGAGGCTTCTCCTATCCTCCTCCTGTTTCATGATATCCCTGATGACTCTGAACTGGATGATTCTGATACTGACAACGCTGATGCATATGGGTACTCTGTTCTGGCTGTTCCTGAAACCATTACAGTTCCCTATAAGTTACGCTCAGGAAAGACTACAACTACTGCTAAGCCTTTGCCTGAGGCCAAAGAGATTGTCTTGCACCCTTACCTCAATCAGGCCAAGAGGTCCCCTGTGCTAGTGGAGTTTTCAGAAGAGGCTGCTCAGGTTGCTAATGATGTCTTCAAGAATTTATCTGTTTTGCTCCCCCTCCAGACTGTTTATAAGGAGTTTCCCAGGTTAAGATGCGTTATTGAGAAGTGGGATAAGGAACTAGCAGAGGCTCAAGATATCCTGGCTGTCCTTCTCCCTTTTGGTTGTACTACCACTTGAGTAGAGATATCCATTCAAAAAGTGAAGATCAAGGCTGTTCTAGACACTGGCTCACCGTTCAATGTTGTCTCCTCCAAACTTGTGAAGAAACTCAAGCTTGCCCCTGACCTTAATTATCACCAGTTGTATGGCACGGCTGGACTGTCTATGACCTGCGCCATAGGGGCTTACTCTGCTCTTCCCATGCAGTTTGGCAAGCGTCTCCTAGCCGCGCCAGCAGTTGTCTTGAATAATGAGAGTTACAATCTCCTAGTTGGCACCCAGTTCTTTAGGGAATATAATGGGATAATCAACTTGAAAGATGGCTACCTCTCTATTCTGGGATACAAAGTCCCTCTAATCTTTGAAGAGCCAGTTAAAGTTCCAGGGAAACGCCTCAAGACTTGTGCTTTGGAATATCCCACTGGGGTTTTCAACCTCAAATATCACACCCTTTCTTCAAACATGAGGTGTCCACCCATGGCTTGTCCTGCGTCTGAAGGGATTCCCCTCCTAGCCACATCTGCTGTCACCATCCCACCTGGCTCCCAGGCCATCCTGGACTCCCAGATATCTTATGAACTACCTGAATGCACCTTCTTGGAGTTGTATTCTCCCCCTTCCTTAGGATGCAGCAAACCTTATCTCTGTCCTGGAATCCTAGATGTCTCTCATAAAGACCCTGTTCAGTTGTTGGTAGCCAACCTGAATGCACTCCCCATGACCGTGTCTAGGGGGCAGATTGTTGGATATGGCAAGTTGTTGGGCGCTCCTGATGTCCTGTCTCTTCATCCCTTTAGCCTGTTCCAAGATTTCAACCTACCTGAGGATGAGCCCCAAGTCCTATCCTTGTTCACTGTGCAAGACTTCCCACAACTGTCCCTGGTTAACAGAAAGAGGTGCTAGATTTACTAGACCAATTTTCCAATATCTTTGCTAAGGACAGTACCAATTATGGGTTATCCAAAGGCGTTATTCATCAAATTGACACTGGCAACGCCCCCTTCTGTGCTAAACCATATTGCCGCAGTTGTGTGGAAGACGCCCAAGCTTCTAAAGAGCTCAAACAACTGTTAGACACTGGGCTGCTGGCGCCTTCCCAAAGTCCTTGGGTATCCCCACTACTCATCTTAAAGAAGAAGGATGGGGGTCATTGTATTGTGATGGACTATTGCCAATTGAACTCTTTGACCAAGAAGGACTCATACCCCATGCTGTGTATTGATGATGCTCTCCGACAACTTGGAGGCTCTAAGTTCTTCTCTGCCATGGATCTGGCGTCTGGATACTGGCAAGTTGACCTATCCCCCAAGGATTGTCAGAAAGATGCGCTCGTTACTTCTGAAGGGCTTTTTGAGCCTACTTGCATGCCACAGGGACTTTGCAACGCCCTGACCACCTTCCAAAGGGCCATGGACTCCATCTTTTGTGACTTGAAGTTGTCGTGCATCCTAGTATACTTGGATAATATAACAGTTTTCAGTGCTACCTTCACCAATCACCTGGCTCATCTCAAAGAGGTGTTCATAAAGATTTGAGAAGCTGGCCTCAAACTGAAGCCTTCCAAGTGTGCCTTGTTTAAGGAGCGTCTTGAGTTCTTAGGCCACAGAAATACTCCAGCCAGGGATTTGCCCAATGACTAAGAAGGTTGAAGCCATCAATAAAATTCTTCCCCCACCAACTTGCAAGAAGTACAAGTCTTCCTGGGGATGATGGGCTACTACAGAAAGTGTATCCCTGACTTTGCTAATATTAATGAACCTTTAGTCCAGCTATTACGTAATGTTCCTTTTAAATGGACCGCCAGTCAGCAGCAAGCCTTTGAGACCCTTAAACAAAAACTCAAAGAGGCGCCAATCCTAGTGTATCCTGACTATGATAATGAGTTCATCCTGTACACTGATGCTAGCAATCTAGCTATTGGAGCCATTCTAGCCCAACTGGACAACAAGGGTGTAGACCATCCTGTGGCTTACACTTCCTGCGTGCTAAACAAGCATGAGAAGAACTATAGTGTCATAGAGAAGGAGTGCCTTGCCGTGTTGCATGCAGTCAAGCAGTTTTGTCATTACATATACAGCACACACTTCACAGTTGTCACTGACCACGCTTCTCTTAAATGGTTACAGAAGCTTAAGGAACCTGAAGGACGCCTAGCTAGATGGGCTCTACACCTGCAGGGATACAACTTCACGGTGCTCCATTGCCCTGTAATTCAACATCAAAACGCTGATGGGCTCTCCAGAATGCCCATTCTTGCTTTACATACTGCAGAGGCTGACTGGTTGTATAAACTAATTAGATACCCTTCTTCTTGGGAGAGTGATACAGAAGAAGTTTGAGTTGCCCTTTATAAGTTATCCAAAGATACCCTTATACACGGCAATCAGCTCTTCAAAAAGGTACAAGACCAGTATCTGCCTTATGTACGGCCCAGTCTTTGCCTCTTGTTGGTGTCACAAGCTCATAAAGAAACTGGGCATGGAGGCATTGCCAAGACCTTTGACTGGCTTCATAAGAACTACTTTTGGGAGAACCTTTGCCTGCTGATCCCAGACGTCATTGCTAGCTGCAACAACTGCCAGCTACAGAGGCCTTGAGCTGCTGCCCACAAGTTCAAATTAGTTCCCCCTCAACATGATTTTCATACTGTCAGCATTGACGTGGTAGGTCCTCTCCCCTGCTCACGTTCTGGGTGTTGCTTTATCCTGATTGCTGTTGATCACTTTAGCAAGTGGGTAGAGGCTTGCCCTACAAAGGACATCACGGCTAAGACAACTGCTGCCTTCCTGTTGCAAGACGTTTTCTACCGCCATGGCTGTCCTCAAGTGTTGCTCTCCAATAATGGGACTAACTTTAATGCCAAGCTAGTAACCTCTGTTGTCAAAGCTTTGGGATTGCACCAATCCTTCTCTGCACCCTAAAATCCTTCCACTAATGGGGCAGTTGAACATGCTAACTCAATACTGGTCTCCATCATGAGGAAGCTCACCTACTTGGACGCTGCCAACTGGGACTTGTACTTACCTGCCGCTCTCTTTGTGTACCGCCTTAGCAAACATAGTGTGACTGGGTACTCCCCCTTTGCTATGCTGTATGGGCAAGAGGCTAATACCCCATTGCTCTTGGGGGTCCCCCTGCTTATCTTGGATAAGGCCATGAATTCTGACAACCACATCAAGGATTTAGTCAACCAAATAATCAATATTCAAGCCACTGCCTACACTTCTGCATATAAGACTAAGATGCTTGAGCTCTCTCCCAATAATGCTGGACGCTCCCCCCTGCCTGAGTTCAATGTTGGCAACCATGTCCTTTACTACCAACACAGAGTAGGTGGTTGCACACACAAGTTGGACTCTCTGTGGATTGGCCCTCTGGAAGTAACCTTTAAGCAAGGATCCAAATACACTGTAAAGCTCCTATCTAGTGGCTGTTCTTTTGATGGAGTGCACGCAAAGTTCCTTTGTAAATACCACCCCCCTAAGGCCAATCTAGAGGAGGGCAATATTGTGAATGCAGCTATTCACAGTATTTCAATTTTGCCTTTGGTGGGCCATTTTGAGGACAAATCTCTTGCTTTTGCTTTCTGTGACGGATCCAGGAAATTCATGCTTGCTTTCTCATTATCCCGGTCTGACTCTTTTACAGTTTGATGGGGAATCCTTTATGTAAGCTTTGATGAGCTTGGATTCCAGGCAAGCAATCTTGGCATTAAACTTGATGTCATCTGGTGATCACTTCCACGTTTTTTGCTTCCCATAGTCTTAGCTGCAGACCATCTCTTTCATTCCATGGTAGTCTTATTTCAGTTAAAAGCCAAAAACACAAAGCATAAAAAGATTGAGGGGAAAGCAACCATTGTCACAATAAGCACCATTTTTTATTAATTATTATCATGTTTCCATTATATACCAATCAGGGTACATTTGGCTGAAAACCCCTCCAGTTCTGGAATCACACCTGGATTACTATCACATGGTTTATGACATAACGGTGTCATCCAATCCAGATCTTTACCAAATAGATCTTCACACTCTTAACCTATAAGAATGTGCCCTAATACATTCCAGAATTGCCTGATTCTTTCTGTGGAAATGTATTGCTTTGGCTTGAAGCATTCCAGACTTCTGGCGCCAAAACCCTGTGGAATATATGTATTCCTGATCCAAGCTATCCTTGTTCCAACTGGGAACCAGCTGATCAATCCTGAATGCATAGACATTATTGTCTACATTTAGTTATTTTTGCATTTAATGGTTTTTTGCGTTAAAAACCCATTAAAACACTTTGAAACTCAAGCCAGGCGCCACTGTGGCGCCCAGAAATTTTCCCAGGCGGCGCCCCAGCTCCTGAGAAAATTTGAAAGCAGCGCCTCAGCGCTTCACAAATTCATTAGGCGGTGCAGCGGCGCTTTAAACCAAATGAATTTGCCAACACAGCGCTTTTAAACCCCAATTTGGGGGTTTACTTTTGGCTAACCTTAACCAAACTTCTTGACACAATCAAGGCAATTAAATAATATAATTAAATCCTCATTAATTATATTCCAAGCATATATTAATTAACCTTCCCAGTTAATTAATCTGTTTGAAGCCAACAAGTCTTTACTTGACACAGTCAAGTCCATTTTGGCCCTATGATTAAATCCCCATTAATCATATTCCAGGGTATATATTAATTAACCTTCCCAGTTAATCAATCAGTTTAAAACATCTAGTCTTTACTTGACACAGTCAAGTTCATTTTGGCCCTATAATTAAATCCCCATCAATCATATTCCAGGGTATCAATTAACCTTCATGGTTAATTAGACTGTTTGAGACACCTAGTCTCCTAATCTGAATTGTTCAGATTATTCATTACAGCCCTCAATTAGTACAGCCTAATTGATTCCTGGGTATCATTGCTACGCTGGAAAGTCTCTACAAGGCCAATCCTATTGTTTTAAATTTCAACCTATGAAATTCATCACAATTCAACCTCTTTGTGAAACCACAGCCCAATGTGACTGTAGTACGGTCACACTTTTGCTACTCAAAATGAGTTTATGACCAATTCAGGAAGTACAACTGTTTGGTTTCCTGATCTCTGTGCAACTCACTTGCCCCACTAATGCTGGTGGCAAGTGATACTACCGTACATGTACTGTTTTATGGTAAAGCTACACAGTATATATTCACAATCTTTATACCCAATAAATATTAATTTCTATTCACATTTTTGTTTTTGTGTCTTCTGTACTTCTGCGCCTCTCTCTAGCCACAACTAGTAGAGATTATTCTTCCAGGGCTGCAAGGTAAACACATTTGTCTTCCCTGTCATCTAACCAAGACTTAGTATGAATCCAATCCTAAGGTTAGGATTTCCTGTTGTGTGTCTGTGCTGCGCCTCAGAACACAACAATTACAATCCATTGCACACAACAACTGAGTGGTTTTGTTTATATATTGAGTGGCTATTGTGTTTTTTGGTTTAAGTTTTGACTCACTGTGCTTGGATGTATTTTGTCATCAATTCACATAGTAAACATATGTACCCCAAAAGTCAACTCACATCATTTTGCTTGTGAACCTATGTATTTTGAATTGTATTTTGAATAATTTTGCTGTGTGTGTGAGCACTTCTTTGCTGTGTTGACCCATTTTGTCCATTAACGCCAAAAATCCCTGTTAACAGAGTGTATATTTAAGCCTGATAGTTAGAATTTGCTTAAATCTGACATCATTTTTTTTAAATCTGAGGTATTTTTGGTTGTTCTCATAGCTTTTAAAACTACTGTATTGCTTGGTTGATAAATTTTGTACATGTTGGAAAAATTTCACTGTTCAGCTCTAAGATTTGAGTCCTCCCTAAATTACCCAATAATCTGAATTATCTCCTGGTCTAAATTTATTTTTAAATGCATCCTGTAGTGGGTATACTTTTCCAAATCCTGGATAGCTTGATCTTAAGTCAAATTATTACCAGAAGATGGGGGACTGCCTTGGGTACTTTGTTGTTGGCGCCTCCTAATGTTATCCTAATGCCTTCAAATCTTGAAGTCTTTCCTGCAGAATCCAAACCTGAGACAGTTGTTACTTCCTAATGTCCAGATCCCTATGCTGAAGATACTTTGATTCTTTTTCAGGCCATTTATCTAGGACTCTTTTGGTTGGGTTTAATCATTTTTTGAACCCCAGTGTATCCTTTAGAAGTTTTATTAAACAGTATCTGAAGCTTTGGTGGTGGCTAATCATTAACTCCTTATGGATTTAGGTGTTTATCTCCCACCTCATGGAAGCCTCTTCTTACTATCTATCAATTTCTGTCATAGTCAAAGTCTTGGCAGCAGCTCTTTGTATGTTTTTGGTTTTACAAGGATGTTTTATCCCTATCATTTTGTCAGGTGCCAGAATGCCCTAGACAATCAGCTTGCCTGGAGATAAAACAACCAACAGTGTGAAAAGCTTTGTCAACTGCCTTCCTGGAAGAAAATATCCCCTTTCTGATCACAGATTTCCAGGGATTTGCAAGGCCCACATGTTGTAAAACCCTGGCATTGAAATCAAACACAAAATCAGGTCCATTTGCTACCAGGAAATAGTAAATTGGGAAAGAAGTTGTTTTATTGTGTGATTGGGTGCTTGATTGCTTTCAAGCTCTAATAAAAGCTGTGGCATCTTGACATACTGCAGCCAAACCCATGATCATGATATATCAGCCAATGTCCTTCCCCCAGGTCCCAGTGCGCAATTTTTGAATTGATTTCACAAGTATCACTGGAAATGATGCCACCAGACCTCTAGTGGCACAAAAGGCTAAGTATTCCTCATTAAGTGTGAGTAGTGAGGAGGAGAAGTCTTCCTCACTGTTGAAATCTTAAATAAACAACTTTTTGCCCAGGACCCATTATTTTCTTGCAGTAATTATCTATCTTTGCACCAATATAATCATTATTTTTGTTTTTATTTGCAAATCTGCTACACCATACAACTGCGCCTATCTGTTATCTCCTGGCTCTGCTCCTGTAAATTTTGCTAAGCCACCTCACGCCATTGACTTGGAGTTCTTCCACTCTCACCACCCGGAACTTGTTCCTGGCCACTCTAGAGTGCCAATTCTGTCTACCATGAAAGAAACCCCTTCCACTCCCCCCTTGCCCAATCTGCCTCCTGTTCAAGACTTAAGAAAGTTGGGGCTTGTTTACATCACAGTATTGGGGCTGGCCAATAATGTTGTGCCCCATACTGGAAGTTGGTGTGTCTTTGCTACAGCTGTGAATTATATTGTCAGGATTGCACAAATTGTGTACATGGCCTTTCAGACTTATCCTGGCTCCCCTGTGGGAGTTCAGCCAGACTCTGGTATGGGTTGTGACACATTTGGTGTTCTAAAATAACCAATTGCAGAGAGAAAGTTGGTGGTTGTATTAAGGGTCTGGATGTACAAGCATTCTGGCTACTGTCAACCTACTTAACATCCAGCCATTGCCTGATTCAGGCCCCTTCCAATATACTGTTTGACATACCAAGAATGGTAATTAAGCAATATCACCTGACTGTCAAAGTATCCAGTGGCTCAAACCCATCTTGCACATGACCAACCCCTAGGTTTGATCCAACTAAATCTCTGCCACAGTCAAGTCTATATAAGTCTAAAGTATTATCCAATAAAATATACTTCTTCTCTTCCTAATTCTATATTCAAAGCTTCCCCAAAAGGCGCTCCTTATCACTGGTAGCAGCTACGGTTTTTTGACCACACCCATGAGAGAGAAAACAACTGACCAAAACCCGCCCATATTTGCTCATGTACTCAACGAGGCCACATCCCAGGAGAGCTGGAAAACGTACTTCTGCGCCCACAACATTAATGAAGATATACCTAGTGGATGCACCATATTCAAAGGTCTGGCATGCCCAACTGCATGCGCCAAGATTATTCAATACAGTTGCTCTCTTCAACCACAAAAAACGCACAACCACCTATCACAGGTGAAGTGACCAACACCAAATACATTGGTATCAACAAGTTCTTTGGTAAAAACAAAGAAACTGTCATCAACTGGCTAGACCACACAGCTGCCAAACTCCGTGCCAGCCGCATCCCCCACAAGAAATGGGTCCAGGAAGCCAACATGGCCTGTATGAGACCGCAGCTAACTGGTTTGCCACCTGGGTTGGCTCACAAACTGACAACCAGCTTGACAACTACAAAGAGTTAAAGCAGACATCACGCACAATTTCTGTGTCACCAAATCCCTCCAAGACATTGCAATACAGCTCAGTGATCTTCCTCAGAAGACCACTATTGCAGCTTACGCCAATGAATTTGAGAAAATATGTTGCAAAATCCAAAACTCAGCACAAGCTGATAACGTACATACCAGAGCCTCATTCATCAACAGAATGAAACCCTCTGTTGCTGCCCTCATCCGCCCAGAGGCTAATACCTTTATGCCTGCGCCCATTGCAGATGCCAAGCACGTGGAAAAACGCGCAAACATGTCATATGCTGCACGCAACAGCAATTGCTTCTCAAACAGCAATGGCAGAGAAAACTCCAATGGCAATAAACTCCAAAATACCAACCAAAACAACGGCAACTCCAATTGCAACAATGGCAATCACAGCCAAAGCGTAAACCGCTCCCGTCCCAAGAAAGAGGACACTGCCAAAGTTAACAATGCTGAAGTAGCAACCTGCTATGAATCTGACCCCACATTCTCTGACCTCAAAGGTCTTGAAAAAGAGGAATAGGGAAAATAGGAGGGGGAAAAGGCTTAAGTGCCCCTGTCTCCCCCTAACTTGACAAGAAATTGTACCAAGGCACAAACTTTGCTACTTGCATTCCCCGTGTCCCGCAATTCTCCATTTTTATGAACGTAAAAATTTAAGATTGCTCACAACTTCTTATCTACCCATGCTCTTACAAATCACATACACATATATTTTATTTGACTCTGGTGCACAACACACTATGGTTAGCAAACCTTTTGTAACCAAGTACAAAATACCAGTTGTCAAATCCAACTTCAAATACGCCAGAATGGCAGACAAATCAAAGGTTCTACTTGAAGGCAAAACATCTCCCTTCAGAATTGACCTCAAAGGCATCCAAACGTCCATCAAAGGACTTGTCATGAACAAAATAAAATATGACATTGTAGCAGGCATGGACTGGTTACCCAAGTGAGCCCCAGCATATGTTGGAAAACAAAAACCATGACCATCAAATGCAACGGAGTCAACTTCAACATCCTCAAAGAACCTAATGACCTCATTCTAAAAGAACAGTATTTGTCCAGGTCATAAACCAAAATGACTCAGAACATCTGATTAAAGATAGTAATCTCCATATAATGAGGTACAATAAATTTAATAACATGCAAACAACCAAAATCTAATGCCCAGAACTTGTGGCACTCCTAAATGAATACACCCATGTATTCAAGGAAGAACTCACTGAGCTACCCCCCAAACGGGAGGTCAAACATGGCATCTACTTATGTAAAGCCATGCCCAAACCTTCACCCCTCTCCAGACTCTCCCCCATGGAGACCCAAACCCTCAAAACACACATTGAGGACAACCTAGCAAAAGGATTAATTTGCCTGTTGAATCCACATGTGGGGCAGCAGTGTTCTTTGTAAAGAAAAAGGAAGGCACTCTGCGTCTAGTAACTGACTACAGAGCACTAAATGCAAGCACAGTAAGGAATAAATATCCTCTCCCACTTATAGAGGATCTGTTTGCAAGACTCTCAAGGGCCAAATTTTTCTAAAATTGACCTCACCTCAGCTTACAACTAAGTTGAAGTAAAGGAAAAGGACATACCAAAAACTGTGTTCTGTACACAATTTGGATTCTTCAAATGTAGAGTAATAAACTTTGGGATGACCAACGCTCCCACAACATTTATTGCCATGATGAACCAAGCACTAAACAGTCTCTCAAATACATTATGCTACCTTGACAATATCATCATATTCTCAAAAACAAAAGAGGAACACCTCACACATGTCTGCAAGACACTTGATTGACTCAAAAAGCACAAACTTTATGCAAAACCAAGTAAGTGCTAATTTATGGAAAAGGAACACCTGTTCTTGGGCCACATTGTATCTGAAAGTGGCATCAAAGCAGATCTAGACAAAATTAAAGCTATAAATAACATGCAATGCCCCACCTCTGTCAAACAAGTTAGATGCTTTCTTGGTATGGTAGCTTACCTAAGGAAATACATCAAAGACTGCGGAAAACTAACTACAACAATCAATGACTTAACCTAGGGTAATGCCAAAAAGAAATTCATCTGGACTCCATAATGTAACAAGAATTTCCAATTAAAAACAAGCTCTGATTGAAGTACCAATCTTGCAATATCCTAACAATAACAGGTGCTACAAGCTCAAGTCAGATGCCAGCAACACCGCCATTGGCGCAGTCCTGCACATCTGCCAGCCAGGGCAGCAAGACTTCCTGCCAGTATGTTACAAAAGCAGAAAACTGACCAATACTGAGCAGAGATACCCAATATACCACTCATGCAAGAAATGGATATGTTATCTGGAAGGACATTTAAACGTCTGAGTACTAACTAATCATAAATCCTTAATATATTTCAAAACTCAGAGCGCACTTGCACAGTAACAAGCCAAATAGATGTCCTTTCTGGAACAGGTTAACCTGGACATCCAGTACAAAAAGGGGGCAGAGCTGGTCACGGCTGATACTCTCTCTAGACTATGTCAGCCTAGAGAGGATCACCCTGATCACCTGGACCCTGACTGGCCAAACCTGTACAACACTGAGTATAAAACTAAAGGGAAAGACCCTGCAACACATCAACTGACCCACAATACATTATTAAGGAACAAAAAGTATTTCCATATATCAAATGGCACTGTATACTGAATTATTAATGACAAACATGACCCGTAAATCCCACTTGCACAAAGAGGTGACACCATACTAAGACATCACCACCTACTAGGACATACAAAGGCTAACAATCTATACCTCACATTAAAAGAGATAGTATGGTGGCCCAACATCAAACAGGATATAGTTGATGTTCTGAAAAAGTGCACAGTGTGCAAGAAATACACCAGTACAAAGGCTCCTCAGCCAACAGTCAACCCTGAACCATTCAAGGTTTAGGGACTGGACACAGTGGACCCCTTCCCAGAAACAAAGATAAACTAACGTTTTTAATTGTAGCTATTGACTTCCCCACACGCAGGCCCATCTGCTTGGCAACAAAATATCATAAAGCAGAGACCATCAACCGTTTCATTAACAAAGTAATCATAGCCAACTACGGCACTCCAGACTACATCATAACTGATGGAGCAACCAAGTTATCTTTTCACGTAGTACATGACAACTTAAAGTCCAAAAACATTAAACACTCCACAACCTCTCCATACAGGCCACAGGTCAATAGCAGAGTGGAAAGCCTCAACAGCAGCCTTATCAGGACCCTAGAGAAAATAATGAATGGCAAAGCCAAAGGCACATGGCCACTATGTGTGAAACATGCATTACTAGTATCCTGAGACCGCACCAACCAAGGGACAGGCTATTCACCGTTTGAGCTAACCTACAGATACAAATAAGAAGTAATCACCCACAACAAACAGCCCTAAATAAAGATCCCCATGGGGAAACCTCCCATATTAGAGCATGCACCAAACCATTTACACATCTGCCTCAAAGCTAAAATAGCAGAAATGAAGAGGCTCAAGACACAAAAGGTAACCTCCACAGAGGAACCACTTCCCTTAGACTTCCCTGTCTGGGTTCTAGCTGGCAACAGAAAGAAAATAGACCTGTTACACTGGGGACCAGGGAGAGTTATCAAATACAGACCAGAGCACAGCACTTACTGTAAAGCCACTTCCCCCTTTAGCCCTGGACAGGACAATCTTCCCGCGCTGCACAAAAAAATCCGCTCAGAAGCCGGCCAAGCCCCTCAATTCCCTTGAATGTTTGGCCCACACAATTGATGAGATATTTGTGTTGGCTTACCCTTCTCAAGTGGTAAATAATGGTGCTTTGAATCCTGTCCCCACTTGGGAGAAATCCCTGATTAATTTGTACTATCTTCTGGCTTAGTCTTGATCAAATTTGAAATTAATTAGTCTTAAGCAATCAGGTCGCGCTACTTCCAAATCATTAAATCCCAACTCAACTGGCATTGATGACATTCTGAAGTGTCCTTTAGGCACTGGCTAATCAGAGGTTAGGTCGTAAATTGATGAGAAACCATCCAAACTCCCTGGAATTACTGGCAAACATTCTATTTCACCCAATCAAATGACTAGCTGAGGTTACCTGACCTTTAATTTCAAAAGCCTTCCCTTAAAGCAAGACAGGGGACTTTTGGTTTCCTGCTTGCTCATTCTTACAATTAAAGATTGAAACTTTTCTCACTCAAGAATTTTGGTTATTTTTGGGTCCTTTACTTGGCCCCTTTTGATCATCTAAAGTGTTAGTATTGGTTTCCTTTATCCTTACCTGCTTCCCTTTCATTTGGGCTTTCTTGCCGCTTTCCAAAGTTCTTAAAGACGTTGTTTATGTCAAAGTTAAAGATTATTGCTTTTGCTTTTAAGGAAACAACTTGATTTTTAAAATTAGTAGTGAAATTATTATAATTACTTACTTTAAGTTTGATTTTATACATGTTTTGCTTTTGCTTATGCTTAGACTTCAAACACATCTTTTAAAGCTTTCTTATACACTTTTAAGCCTATTTGGTCTGTGGTTGTTGTTCTTTGCCCTTCCATTACGCATAAGAGATCTTCTGCTTGTCCTTGGTCCCTCTGCTCTGAGCTTAAGAACCAAACCACCAAAAATTTATCTGCATTTTTTGGACTACACTCTCAGCCCCAAAAAATGTTGATTCCTCTAGTCAAGTTTGCGATCTTTACCTTGGCGCCAGCACTGATAATGATTTGGTCTACCTCTCCAGATCTTTGGGGTTGTATTTTAATTCTTTCCTCCACATTGGCACCAAACCCAATTAGTTCTTGAACATTTTTGAATATATTCCCGCACACGCTCAGGACATATATGCCACTAGTGAGAATGTGGTGAGGAGCCTTACCTGTGATGACCTAGAGTTTGCTACCATCAAGGCAGCATCTGCTGTTCCCCCCAGTCTGGCCTACCCTATACCCCCTGAGCATCTGCCTATCCTGGTTCCTGAGGAAGACTTGGGGATCCCAGAGCTCACCCCCAAACGGGCATCCTGGATGCTTAGCAGAATGGCTTTGATGAGCTTGGCCTCCTACTTTCCCCGGGTATCTAGCGCGTCCTCCCTATGAACGCCCCTTTGAGCGGCCATGCCAGTCCTGTACTGGATGGCGTCCTGGTGGATCCTCCCTCCAGGATGGGAACCAAACTTATTTAGTTTAGCCCCCCCTCTCTCACATAATGAGCAATCCCATGTCTTCAGCCTTCAAAGCCTTTTGCCACTGGTTGTGGTCACTGGTTCTAGTCCTGGTCTGTGCCAGCATTGGGTCTTCCTCTCGGAATCCTGTTGGTATGGGCTCTCTGGTTGCTTCTGTCTTCCCTCAAGAAGTATATCATTGGCAAGACCTCCTCTACATCCACAGCTTTTTCTGTAGCCTCGGCAGTTAACATCACCTTGGTATCCCCTTGCACTCCCCCCACTACAGAGGTCTGTGAGAAAGTCTTGGATGTCTTGGGCAAGTTACAGCTCCACCTTGCAGCCAATTTGGCGTCTACTGATACTCTTATCTCGGATGCCCAACGCTTGATTGCCCTCCTGGACACCTTTAATGAAGACGCGCGCCTATGGGTTTGCACCCTCCTTTGCCAGATCAGGAGCTTGGCAACACCACCTCCCTCCTCACTCTAGTCTCCTCTGCAGTGGCTGCCCCCGGGTCCAAAGCCTCTGTTATCTTTGAAGCCCTGCGCTCAAAGGGGCTGGCCCCGGATCTCGCCACCCACATGGAGTGCTTTGCAGTGAAGGCCGCCTCCTTAGCTCTGCCTGCCAAGGTTGCAGTGGCAATTTTCTGTCATTCACTTGACCCTGCCTTGGCGGACAAGGGTGCATGGGAACCAGCACCCCCCTCCCTCAAGAAAGTATTTGCCTTAGCGCGCAAATTGGGTGCTAAACCGGCCTACTTTCCTAAGCAGGGAGTCCTTGCTACCTTACCAGTAGCCAAGTCTGCTCCTCCTGCCAAGGCAGCTAAGCCTCCCAAGACAGCCTCCATCAATGTGATGTGTTGTCCAGCCCAAGCACCCAACTGGCCCATAAACTTTAGGTCTTTGCCTAAGTTTGTAGCTTCAGCTGCTATCCCGGACGTGACTTCTGCTGACCCATCCGGTACCATCCTGGCTCTCCAGAATAAAGAGGATTTGTCTTACTTTCTTTTCAATGCAACCTTTTATATGAAGTTGCGGAAGGCAAAGGCAACCGTCCTAGTGGACACGGGCGCAGGCAAGAACTTCATGGATCTTGGCTTGGCCCAGTCCCTGGGTCTGTTGCTCCTCTCCCCCCAGTCTCTTGTGGCCGCTAGCAAGGTACTAGAACTCTGCTAACCTCTTTCTAAACCCCTTAGCTACTGCACAGACAACCACGTCTTTGTCAGCAAGTTTTCTGCTGTTGAGGATTTGCTTTACCCAGTGATATTAGGAGTGGGATGGTGGAGGCGCCATCTTGTCCAGATTGATGTTTCCTCTAATGAGTTGCATTTCTTGCTTAATGGTGCTCCCGGGTTCTTTTTGCTGCTCCTGTTGGGGGAGGATCCTCCTGAGTCATGCCTATCCCTCAAGACTTTGCCAGAGACCTCTCCCCCCTTTGTTCTACCCAGCATGTTGGTCCCCTACAAGGACGCCTCTGACGTTATCCTGTCAAATGCCCTCCCTTCCCATACCCACCATGACCTCACCTTTAAACTCACTGTGGACCTTGTCAAAATTGACGCCCCCATGTATCCCCTCAGTGAGATGGAGGACAAGGCATTGATAGCGTGGTTGGACAACATGCTTGCCAAGGGTTGGATTATGAAGAAGGCCTCCTTGGTCAGCTTTCTGGTGATCTTTGCTAAGAAGTCTTACGGCTCCCTCCTCCCCTGCGTGGAATACACCCTGCTTAACAATGTGACGGTTCCAGATTGTTACCCTCTCCCCTTACAGGCGTTAATTGCCCAGTCCATTGCTAAGTCCTGTGTATTCTCCAAGATGGACCTGGTTAATGCCTTTAACCAGGTCTGCGTTGCAGAAGGTGATGAGTGGCTGATGGCCATCAAAACCAGGCGTAGATGCTTCCAGTTTAAGATGATGCCTTTTGGCCTCAAGAACACTCCTGCCATCTTTCAGAGAGTTATTGAGGAGGCCCTGGGCAGCCTGCGCTTCTCCTGCACAGTGGCCTACATTGATGATATCTTGATCCACTTCCCTACTCCCGAGCAACATGCTAAAGACCTGGTGTCTGTGGTGGCCGCCCTTCACAAAGCTCTCCTCTTCATCAAGCCTAGCAAGTGTGAGTTCTTCAAGTCCAAGGTCACGTTCTTGGGCAACCTAGTCCTGAAAGATGGTCACGCTGTGTCACCGGACAAAGCCAAAGCCCTCCAGGACTGGGCTACTCCCTGGAACCATAAGGAGTTGCGCTGTTTCCTGGACACAGTGATCTTTCTCAAGAAGTTTTCCCCAGCCATCTCAGAGCTTGAGGCCACACTGCACTCCCTTGCGGGTAAGAACGCCACCTTCAATTGGACCCCCAAGTGCCAGTTCACTTTTGAGGCTATCAAGAATGTCTTTGTCTCTACCCCAGTCCTCTGCCACGTGGATACCAGCAAGCCCTTCATTGTAGCCTGTGATGCCTCCGACGTTGCTGTGGGGGCCGTTCTTCTACAGGAGCATAATGGCCAGGAGCTTCCCGTTGTTTATTTTTCTTGCAAGTTTGCCCCCAATGAGGCGTCTTGAGCCATGTTTGATAAGGAGTTGCAGGCAGTGGTGGACGCCATCACTCACTGGCGCCACCACCTCCAGGGTGCTCAGCACAAATTTGTGGTTTGCACAGACCACAAAGCCCTCTTCTACTTCTGCAAGCCTCAGAAGCTTCTCCCCCGTCAGGCCCAGGTCATGTAGACTCTGTCAGGGTACAAGTTCCAATATGAGTTTGTGAAAGGTGAACTGAACATTATTCCGGACCTCCTCAGTTAGGACCCAGCCATGTACCCAGTGCGTGGTGATGAGGACCCCCTTGTGACTCTCATTCCTGCATCCCAGGTGATCCTTCCCCCTCACCACCATCAACCCTGGGTCCCCCTCCCCCCACTCAGGTTGCGGGTCTCTGCTCCCTGGCGCCCTCCTAACAGGACATCCTGCTTGCGCTCCCAGGAACTCTTCTCCATGATGTGCTTTTGGCTCAACGCTCTTCTCTGGACGGCATGGTCCTCCTCTCCAAGCTCACTCCTAAGCACCCAAAGGAAGGTGCATATGCCCTGAAGGAGATTATAGTTTACCAAAACAAGCAAATTTGAGTCCCTAAGAGCTTGTGTGTGCGTGTCATTACAGAGCATCATGATCCCCCTGTTTGGGCACCCAGGCACAAAGAAACTTCTGGAGCTCATCAGGCATACCTACAGTTGGGTTGGGATCACTAGACCTATTGGTCCTTGGGTTAAGCAGTGTATTACCTGTGCACATTCAAAGCCAGATTGCTCAGGCAACTATGGCCTCCTCCACCCCCTCCAGCAGGCACAGGGTCCTTGGTCTTCCATCTCAGTAGACTTTGTAGTGGAACTCCCCTTTTCCGGTGGCTTTGACTCCATCATGGTGGTAGTTGACAGATTCACTAAGTATTCAGTGCTCATCCATGCTTAACCACTCTGAACTTAGTAGGGATGTCCAAGTTGTTTGTGAAACACATCTTCACTAACTTTGGCTAGCCCCAGGAGATTGTGAGCAATCACAGACCCCAGTTCACCTTGGTGTTCTGGGAATCCTTGTTAGCTATCCTCAACATCAAGCCCTGCTGCTCCACATCTTACCACCCTCAGTCAGATGGCCAGACTGAGAGGGTGAATCAGACTATGGAACAGCACTTGCGCTGCTACACTAATGCCATCATAGACTCCTGGTCAGAAGATCTTCTATTGGCACAGTTTGCTTACAATAACATGGTGCATTCTTCTACTGGTGTGTCCCCCTTCCAAGCAACTCTAGGCTTCTCCCCTGCATTCTCCATTGGTCTGTCTCTACAATCCCACGTCCCAGCCGCGGCAGACATGGCAGCCCATCTAAAAGCCACCCACGCCAAAGTACAAAAGAGACTAGACAAATACATAGAGTCCTACAAAAATGCAGCTGATAAGAACCACTACCCAGCCCCAGACTATCTGGTAGGTTCCCTTGTCATGCTGGACTCCTCCAATATTCACATGAAAGTACCTTCACGCAAGTTTGCCCCAAAACATCTGGGTCCGTTC
The DNA here is from genome assembly GCA_014839935.2 of Entomophthora muscae. Taxonomy (NCBI): domain Eukaryota; kingdom Fungi; phylum Entomophthoromycota; class Entomophthoromycetes; order Entomophthorales; family Entomophthoraceae; genus Entomophthora; species Entomophthora muscae. The sequence continues at coordinate 21,615 of QTSX02000279.1, read as the reverse complement.
AAGGTGTTGGAAAGCAAAGGTAACGGAGCTTACGTGTTGGACCTCCCACCCTCTTACTGCATCCACAACACCTTCAATGCTTGCCAACTCTCCTCTTTTTGAGAGCCTGGCTCCCAACACCCCAGAGCCCATTGTGGTTGACAGCTCCCCAGAATAAAAGGTGGATGCAATAGTGGCATCCTGCCAAATCAGGAAATCCCTACAGTACTGCGTCAAATGGAAGGGCTACCCCTCCTACAAAAATAGCTGTGTAAGCTCTTCTGATTGCAGCAACTGTTGGTACCTGGTCCAGGAGTTCCACTGTAATAACCCAAGGCATTGGGTCCTCCTAAGTCTCTCCTGGCTCTTAAGATCCCCAAGGCCCACAAGAACTTCTCAGTAGCCACTCTTCCCCAAGGAGGCGTCCACCCACAGGAAAAAGGAAAGAATAATGTAAAGTCACTTCCCCCTTTATCCCTGGACAGGACAATCTTCCCGCGCTGCACAAAAAAATCTGCTCAGAAGCCGGCCAAGCCCCTCAATTCCTTTGAAGATTTGGCCCACACAATTGATGAGAGATTTGTATTGGCTTACCCTTCTCAAGTGGTAAATAATGGTGCTTTGAATTTTTCCCCACTTAGGAGGAATCCCTGATTAGTTTGGACTATCTTCTGGCTTGGGCTTGACCAAATTTGAAATTAATTAGTCTTAAGCAATCAGGTCGCGCTACTTCCAAATCATTAAATCCCAACTCAACTGGCATTGATGACATTCTGAAGTGTCCTTTAGGCACTGGCCAATCAGAGGTTAGGTCGTAAATTGATGAGAAACCATCCAAACTCCCTGGAATTACTGGCAAACATTCTATTTCACCCAATCAAATGACTGGCTGAGGTCACCTGACCTTTAATTTCAAAAGCCTTCTGTCAGGGCCCAGAGTGCCCTGGACAGTCAGCTGGCCTCTCTAGAGGTGACTAAACATGCAGCATGGAAGCCCCCACAAAGCACTTCCCAGGGCAAAATACCCCCCTTTCCACTAAAAAATGGCCTGGGATTTGAGAGGCATACAATCCTTGAATCCCTGGCATCAAACCTATTAACAAATCTGGGCCACCTACCTATCAGGAAATGACACATTGGGAACGTGACCGTTTGATCACGCAATTGGGCAATTGATCCATTGCAGGAGCTAAAAATAACTGTAGCAACTCACCAAACTTCAAAATTCAAAAGGTTCATGTTATAACAGCCAATGAGAGCTCACCCTCTTGGCCAAGCGCACAAATTCCAGGTAAAATTGCAAATCCACCTTCAAATGATGCCATCAGTTCTCTGGTGGCACAAAAAGCCATAGAATAAACTGTAAGTATAAGTAGTGAGGGGGAGAAGCCCTCCTTACTGTTGACATCTTAATAAAGCAAGTTTATGCCTAGAAATTATTATCTTATTGCAGGAATTGTCTATTTTTGCTCAAATTTAATTATTTTCTTTGCATCTATTTGTGAATCCACCACAATATACAAACTAGCCTATCCAGATCCACCTGGTTATACTCCTGCTGCCCCTGCTGAACCACCCTGCGCCCTTGATCTGGAGTATTTCCATCTGCACCATTTGGATCTGCCTCCAACCATGAAGGAGATCCCAACTGCACCTCCTCTCCCAAATGTGCTGCCCACTCAGGATTTCAGCAAGCTAGGTTTTGTCTACATCACCGTATTGGGGCTGGCCAACCAGGTTGTGCCCCATACTGGGAGCTGGCGCCCCCTGGCCACTGCCCTCAACTACCTGGTACAGATCACGCCTATTGTGTACATGGCCTTTCAGGCCCGGCCTGCCTCCCCTGTGGGAGCCCAACCAGAATCTGATATGGGCTGTGACACCTTCCCTTAAAGCAAGACAGGGGACCTTTGGTCCCCTGCTTGCTCATTCTTACAATTAAAGAAGAACCTTTTCTCACTTAGGAATTTTGGTTATCTTTGTGTCAGGGAACCAACCCTGATTGGCCGGCTTGCTAGTGTTTGAGAACTGGTGGGTTGCAGACTGGGTGGGCAGAGCCCACCAAAGGATTGGTGCTAACTTAATGAGGTAGGACATTGAGTTGCCCACCCACAATCACAGACCAACGTCTGGGACAATAGTATCTATTACTCCTGTGAGAGTAATATATACAATTCCAAAAAGCTTGTTGGTATGGTCCAGTGGGAGCTTGGCAGCGGAGGCAGGCATTGGTTTGGGGGTGACAGGTGGTTCCATGTTCATTTGGTAGGCAGGGAGGAAGTTGTATTTATCTCTGAACAGACAGGGTTTGGTAATGTACCAAGGGCCTTCTCGGTTGTATCTGGTTAACTCAGTAGTTCTGGCCAGGAAATCCTGGGCTAGTATATTGCCGGCGGCGTAGTCCTTGTACTCAGGCTTTAAGGGGTACTCTGTGAAATGGACAGGACCAAAGGGAGCACCTGGCAAGCGGTACATAGCTGGCAAGCTAGCAGGGGGAGCAGACAATCTTGGGGTTAACTGGAAGATGGCAAGAATAAAATACAGCAATAATTGGGGAAACCAATATCTCATAACCTTTATTTAAAAATGACAATGGGGGTTAATCTTGGCCTGGCAGGTATTTATACTATGCTCCCAGGCTTACTACCTGGTTGGGTTTTCTGGACTCAGGAAGGTTGGCATTGGGTGTCTCAGATGGCAGTGTGGCGCTCAGCACTGGTGGTTTGCCACTGGTTGCTTTGGGGTGAGAAGACTTTGAATCCTTCTGTTTATTGATTCAGGTATTGGGTGCCTCTTTGGGTTCAGTGCCTTTCCCGGGACGTTGGGGGAGTTTGGAATAACTTTAAGGGAGAAATTTGTCTATTTCACCGGGAAAAACGCTGGTGTCAGGCGTTGACACCTCAGGGAAATTCTTGGCATCTTGCACTGGTGGTTTGCTTGCAGAATCCTGCGCGACAGCTAAGGGTTTGGGTCCTGGCGGGTTGGCGGGTTGGCAGCAACTTCATCAATTAGTAGTGAGTTATTGTGTTCCCAGCCTATGAGTCTGGCAGTCCACAAAGGGTTTTGTCCAGGGTTTGACTCTGATTCTGTATTTATAGATACAGGAGCATCCAAATTGTCATTCCTGACATCATCCCCTTCTTCCCCCAAAATTTCCCCTTTCAGTGCCTTCTTCTCAAGGTATTGTTGGATGGCCTGTTTGGCATTGGTTAGGTTGCTCAAGGGTTCCAAGGTTCTTTCTTCCAGGGGGTAGCCTGACCACTTGACATAGTACTAGGGGGTCTTGTAGTGGACCTGGTTGCTGTGGATGTACTCAACCTTGTACCTAATTGAGTGGTCCTTCTGGATTGGCAGGGGGCTTGACTTGATCTTCTGGTGGGGAAGGGAGTTTCCGTCTATTTTGAACAGCAGGGCATGGTGGAACACGCTATGTATCTTCCATGTGGGGGGTAGGTCTAACTTGAAGGCAACTTCTCCAATGAGCTTGGTGATCTTGTGTGGTACGCTTCTTCTGTGAGCTAGTTTTCTGCAAGGCACATGTAGGGGCATGTTACAGGAATCCAAATAGACCTTGTCTCCAACTTGGAGGGGTTTACCAGGGGTCCATTTTCAATCAGCAAAGGCCTTGTATGTCTGTACTTCTTGGTTCAGGTTTGCTAGGCATATAGTTTTTGTGTTGTGGATCTGTTCAATCTAGGCACATCCAGACAGGTTGGTTCCCTTTTTTTCAATGCTAGGGTCCCATGTGGGATCAAACCCGTAGTTGGCTTTGAAAGAGGACATTCCAGTAGATGCATGGACTTTGCTGTTGTAGGCGTACTGTGCCATGGGTAGCATATTGGCCCAGCTATCTTGGTTGGGTTTGGCATAGCATTATAGGTACTGTTCAAGTATTTGGTTCACTTGTTTGGTCTGGCTGTTGGTCTGTGGGTGGTAGGAGGTTGATATGCAGCGCTTTACCCCTAAATCCTTCATCACCTGAGCTCAGTAGTTGGAGGTAAATTGTGGTCCTCTATCAGTGATGATTTCTGCCAGAGTGCCATGTTGGGTGAGGATGCAGTTGTGGAAATGTCTAGCTGTCTCTGTGGCAGTGCAGTGGGTGGTGTAGGGACAAAATAAGACATTTTAGTGAATATATCTACCATGGCTAGGATTGCATTGAACCAATTAGAAGGGGGCATTTCCACAATAAAAACCATTAAAAAAAACTGCCAGGGTTCTGCTGGTATTTCTAGTGGTCTTAGCAAGCCTTCAGGTTTGGATCTACGGGGTTTGGTTCTTCCACATGTCTCACAGCCTTTGATGTAAGCAGCAACGTCTTTGTCCAGTTGGGGCCAAGCATAATTCTTCTTGATTCCTTGGATTGTCTTGAGTCTTCCAGGGTGACCAGTCATCTCTGAGTTGTGAAAGCCTATGAGTACTTTGGTCCTTGTTTCACCTTCTGGTATGTAGATCCGGTTGTGTAATAGCAGGGTGGTTCCTTTCAATGAGAATCCCTTCTTGTAGTGTTGGCTATCTGGGTCTGAGGTCAAGTTGGCAATGAGTTCTGCTGAATACTTGTCTAATTTCTGTGCTTCAATTATGTCAGGCTTACAGGCCATGATCTTCATTAACATCAGTTGAATGCCTAGGCTGGCGGGGTCAAGGAGTACATGGGTGTTGTGGTCCTTGGTCTCAGCTGTGGTGGGAATCATATCTGCTCTTCTGCTCAGTGCGTCAGGTACTATGTTGACGTTCCTGGGTTTGTAGTCAATTGTCAGGGTGTAGTTGGCCAGTTCTAGAGTCCATCTGGCCTGTCTCTGGTTCAACTGTCTGGGTTTAAAAAATAAACCAAGTTTTTGTGGTCAGTTAGGACTTTTACTGGGAACTCAGCGCCACATAGGTACTGGGGCCAGTGTTCCAAGGTCTTCATTATTATGAGCATCTCCTTGTCTTAAATTGGGTAGCTTCCTTTGGCAGCCAGCATCTTCTTGGAGTAATATGCTACAGGATGTAGCATACTATCACCTCCTTCCTGAATAAGGACCTCTCCCACCGCAAAGTTTGACGTGTTGGTTTTCAGTACAAATGGCTTGGAGGGATCTGGCATGGCCAGGACAGGGCGGAGGTGAAGGCGAGTTTCAAGGTATAAAAGGCAGTGATAAGCTCTGTAGTCCAGGCAAAGGTGACCTTGTCAGAGCAAAGGCAGGTCAGGGGAAGTGTCAGGAAGCCAGTCATAGGTGGAGGCATTGGGCGGCTCAGGGTGAGGCGCAGCTGAGCTGGCGGGTAAGGCCCACCATAGAATGGGTGCTAACTTGATAATGTAAGATACAGATCAACTGAGTAAGGACCAGGGTCCGGAGTTGGGGACCACAGAATCCACCAATCCTGTCAATGTAATGTAGAGTACTCCAAACATTTGGGTAGAGGTGGTCTCGGCGGCGGTGGTAGGTTCCAGTGGGCGGTCTGGTCTTGGGGTTAATGGTGGAGTCATGGGAACAAAGTACACTGGTAGGTAGTTATACTTGTCTTTGAACAATAAGGGCGGTATCTTGACCCTCTTTCCTTTGCGTCCTATGTACTCAGTACTTCTAGTCCTTGCCAAAGGGTCAACAATTAGGATGGTTTTCAAGTTGTACCCCAAATAGGCCGGATTGGGGGGTATTCAGTAAAATGCACAGGTCCAAAGAGGGCTCCCGGGGGACAGTATAATGCCTGGGGCAATTTGGCAGATTGGTCTTGGGAGAGAGTGGTGGCCTGGTAGTCTACTTGACTGGAACTAAGATGGGAGATCACTAAGACTAGATATGATAAGATTTTCTTAAACCAAAGGTTCATAAAACTTTATTATCAAAAATGACAATGTGGTCTTCACCATACCGCCAGGGTTTTTATACCATGGGACTTTGCTTCTTCAATTTTTGAAGGGTTCAGGTTTGCAGATAAGGCACTGGCGGGGCATGAATCTTGGCTTAGAGTCTTGAGGGCAGGAGATCCAGTTAGTGCCTGCTCTGGTGAATAGAAGTGACAATGCTTTGTTCCGCCGCCACTGTTCACTATGTCACCAGAGTAGTTCAATTGCACTACCCTCTCTGGACAGAATGCAGGCAGTTGATGGTGGTCATTGGCAGAGTTAAAAATAGGTTTTGTTTTAATTCCCTTAAGGCAAGCTGCAACCTCTGCATAGGTTTGGGTCTTTGGTGGGTCAAGGTTGGCATCAATCTGATGACCATTTGTGGAATTGTCCTTGGGAGACTGGCAGGTCTTGGAGTGACTTGTTAACTCAGGTATGCAATTTAGCAAGTGGGTGGGTTCCTGTCCACTCTGTGTGACTTGAGTAGTCTTTGGAGGATCAGGGTTTGCTTCCAGGGCTTCTGGCGTTGATTCCAAAGCTCCAGTATTGGCTCTTGGCAGGTTGGCAGTAGGTCCTTCCCTGACCTCTGTTAGCCAGGTTACATTTCCTTTGTTGGAACAGGTCTTCATTGGCATCAGTTTGGCAGCAGACTGGTAGCTATTCAGGGAATCCTCTGTAATAGGATGGCAGGTTGTGGGGTAATTTACCAATTTGAGCCTGTGACTCAACAGATTGACAGGTCCTGGACTGTTCTGGAGGGTTTGGTCTGCCTTCTGGGAGCTGGGCTCAACTCTTGGGTTTTCAATACAAGTATTGAAATGTCATTCATGACAGGAAGAGTAATGTGAGAAAAAAATTGATGAAGTCACTGCAATAATTTTCCAGGCCCAAGAAACTTCTCACATCCTTCCTGCTTTTGGGTACCAGCCAAGACGTTATTGCTTCTACTTTGTCTTGTGCCATGACAAAACCGCCAGTCTTCACTATGTATCCCAGGAATTCAACCTCAGACTAAAAGAATTCACACTTCTTGAGCTTATCATGTAAATTGGCTTGGGAGAGTTTCTTCAATATGAGGTCCAGGTGGCGCAGGTGTTCCTTATGAGACTTGCTGTAGATGAGGATGTTGTCCAGATATGCCACACAGAAGCGGTCAAGGTATTCCCCTAGAGGGTGTTGATCATCTGCTGTGAATAACGGCATTCACCATGCTTTGATTTTGCCTTTGTTGGGCCATTTCAAAGACAAATCTCTTGCTTTCGCTTTTGACTCTCAAAATGAACTGGCTTCTGCTTCAGGAAATATGATTGTTTGGTTTCCTGACTCTGTGGAACTCACTTGCCCCACTAATACTGGTGGTGAGTGATCCTACCGTCCTGGTAGTGTTTTGTGGTATTCTCAACCACTATATATTCCATTTCCATATTCACCAATAAAATTAAGTTTTATTCACATTTTTGTCTTTGTGTCTTCTGTACTTCTGCGCCTCTCTCTAGCCACGCCTAGTAGAGATTATTCATCCAGGGCCGCAAGGTAAACACAATTGCCTTCCCTGTCATCTAACCAAGACTTAGTATGAATCCAATCCTAAGGTTAGGATTCCCTGTTGTGTGTCTATGCTGTGCCTCAGAACATGACAAAAATGGTGCTCACTACAGGGGCTGTAAGCCCCTCAGTTATCCCTTTTGCATCTATGTTTGCAGGTCCCTTGCCTCCGCCTATTTGGGAGTCAACCTTGCCTGAAATTAACAGCCCTCCTATTGAGGAAGACATTGCCAACCTGCCTATTGTCCCTACTGTACTGAACCTTGGGAATGGTTCCTGCCTAGTTGCTTACCCCATGGGTACCTCTGACTTAGAGCAAGTCATGTCAGTAGCCCTTGGGATAGCCTGTGAAGGAGCTATCCCTTGCCTTCAGCTACAGTTTAGCCATGCCAAATATTATGAGTTAATTGTGGCCCCTCAGTTCCCACAACATCTCCTCTCAGCAGCTGGCTCCGCTGATTACCTGCTGTCATCCTTTGTTTAGCCTGCCTTGGCCCACCACCAGATGGTGTTGGGACTCCACGTCCAAGAAATCTCATCTCTACAAGCAGCTGTTACCCATCATTGGGACCAGTTTGCTGCCTACCAACAGTGGATTCATTCCCTGTTCTCCCTGGTATTTGATAATCAGCGTGATTTGGTCACCTCTCAAACACGGTTAGTCAATTCCATTGAGCAAATGTGCCAGTTCATTCCTGAGTACGTTAGGGAGCAACTACATGAGTTTCACCAGTTAGAACAACCCTGGAAAACTCAAGTAGACTCCATCCTAAACGCTTATCTCTCCAACTTTGAGCGCCTAGTGCAACAGCTCAATGCATTTAGTGTCTATTCCTTTGAGCAATTGCAACAGGTAGCTGACCTTGCCACCCAAGGTCTAAATGAACTCAGTGTGGAATTTGATCAAGAGAGAGCCACCACTGCCGCTGCTATTGCCAAACTTCAGAGTCAGGTGAATGAGCTATCCACTCCCAAACCTGATGTTCTGCCTTCTCCTCCTGCTGATGATCTGGTGGACAGAGAGCAGAAAATCTGGGAGGCCATCCAAGAATTACAGGCTTCCACTTGTAGCCAGGGACGTCCTACTGAAATGCCTCAACCTGACCCCCAGGTTCTTGCGCTGACTGCTCAGGTCGCTGAACTACAGCAAGAAGTCGCTGCTTTCTGTGAGGTAATGACAGCCGCTGCTAGCCCACTCAGGGTTAACAAGGAGGATGGCTGTTGTCCTGGTTTGACGGGGGCTCCTCAAATCCACTGTGCCAGAGAGTTGATTGCCCTAGCTAATGAGGTGGACCATTTGAAACAAGACCAGACTGAGTTGGACAGAGACGTTCAGGAGATGAGTGAGTTGATTGATTCAGTAAACAACAGATTCACCCCTTGCCTATCAGTGGGGCCATCCCTTACTTTGCAACTGGCTGAGCTCTCCACTGTTGCCACTACCCAAGGACAACGCCTAGATGTTACTGAACAACAGACCACTCTAGCCACCACTACAGGTGCTAGAACCACCGAGACTCTGACAACCCCCCTCTGAATCTGAAGCTGAGTTCTCCTTGCACATAAATGTACTCAATAGCAGCAATAGTGGTCCAGCTCCCAAGGCACACTTCAAGCCTACTTTTAAGCAAGTCTTTGATCCCAAAACCTTGAATATTGCGGATTTCTTAACTATTTATGAGACTGCCATGAGGCGAGCATCAGATGAAGTTAAGAAAGAAAATATTCTGACCTGCCTACACCCAACCTGTCAAGAGGTAGTTGTACCAGAGCTGCCAACATTGAGACCTGGGAAGACATGAAACAGCTCCTGATTGATGAATTTGGTGGTGATCTTAGCCTGGAAGTGAAAAAGGATGCCTTCATGCACATATCCTTCAAGCCCAAAGAGACGTTAGCTGAATTTGCAGACAGATTTTATATGGAGGGACAACAGTTAATAACAAGCAGACAATTGATGGTGCACAAAGCGTATTTGGCCTGCGCCCAAGCCCTCAAAGTGAATCAACTCCTGTGCCTTCATTTTAAGGCCCACAAGGCTATGCTGTCCTCCATGAAAAGTTTAAAGACACTGCTCCAAGATATGCATCTTACCCATTCTGGGGCAGTTGTTTGGAAGAGTTGTGCAGCTTCCAAATCTGGCTCCTCCTCTTGCGGCCCTTGTATCCTCACTATGAACTCCCAAAATCCTCCTTAACGTCAGGGTTGCCACAACTGTGGTCAGATAGGCCACCACTCTTGCGTCTGCACCAATCCGCGGGTTGAAGGAGCTGATCCCAAGGATCAGTCAGGAAAAGAACAGTCAACCTAGAGGCAGAGACGCTCTTGGTTGACAATTCTCCCCAGTCTCCTTCTATACCTCTGCCTGCTACTGACTCTGAGCCTGCTGATGATGAGGCTCCTCCTATCCTCCTTTTGTTCCATGACATTTCTGATGATTCTGATGTGGATGAATCTGATGTTGAAGACCCAGATGCATACAGGTATTCTGTTCTTGCCGTCCCTGAGACTATTGCAGTTCCCTACAAGCTACAATCTGAGAAGACTACTACTACCTCCAAGCCCTTGTCTGAGGCCAAAGCAGTTGTCTCCCGCCCCTATCTTACTCAGGCAAAATGACCCCCTGTATAAGTGGAATCATCAGAGGAAGCCGCTGAAGTTGCAGACGCCATTTTCAAGAATGTATCTGTCTCACTCCCTCTCCAAACTGTATATAAGGAGTTTCCAGGACTACAATGCATGATTGAGAAATGGGACAAAGAACTAGCTGAGGCACAGGATATCTTGGCTGTTCTGCCACCCTTTGGACGCACCACCACCCAAGTAGAGATATCTATCCAGAAGGTCAAGATCAAAGCTGTCCTGGACATTGGTTCTCTGGTCAACGTTGTTTCTTTTAAACTGATGAAGAAGCTTAAGCTGGCCCCTGATCTCAACTACCATCAATACTATGGCACTGCTGGTCTCTCCATGACTTGCGCCATTAGTGCGTACTCTGCCTTACCAATGCAATTTGGTAAACTCCTGTTAGCTGCGCCAGCTGTTGTTCTAGAAAATGAGAGCTATGACCTTTTGGTTGGTACCCAGTTCCTTCAGGAATATAATGGGATCATCAACCTAAAGGATGGTTATCTTTCTATCCTAGGGTACAAAGTCCCTCTGATCTTTGAGGAGCCAATCAAAGTTCCTGGTAAACGTTTGAAGACATGTACTCTGGAGTACCCCACTGGAGTTTTCACCCTGAAATACCAAACCCATTCCACCAACATGAAGTGTCCTCCCATGGCTTGTCTGGCAACTGAGGGAATCTCTCTCATGGCCACGTCTGCTATCACCATTCCCCCAGGCTCTCAGGCCATCATAGACTCCCAGATATCATATGAACTACCTAACGGACTTTCTTAGAGCTGTACTCCCCTCCTTTGCTGGGGCGTAACAAGCCTTACCTTTGTCCTGGAATTCTGGACGTTTCCCACAAGTATCCCGTTCAATTACTAGTTGCCAACCTTACTGCGCTTCCTATGACCGTATCCAGAGGACAGGTTGTTGGTTACAGAAAGTTGTTAAATGCCCCTGATGTATTGTCCCTTCACCCTTTTGGAACGTTTCAAGACTTTAATCTACCCAAAGATGAGCCTCAAGTCCTATCTCTGTTCACTGCCCAAGACTTCCCTCAGTTGTCCCCGGTTCAACAGAAAGAGGTGCTTGATTTACTGGACCAGTTCTCAGACATCTTTGCTAAAGATAGTACTAATTATGGGCTAGCTAAAGGTGTGATTCATCAGATTGACACAGGAGATGCTCCCCCCTTTTGTGCCAAGCCATATTGCCGCAGCCAAGTGGAAGATGCACAGGTTTCTAAGGAGCTTAAACAACTGCTGGATGCTGGACTGCTAGCTCCCTCTCAAAGTCCCTGGGCTTCTCCTCTGCTCATCTTAAAGAAAAAGGATGGAGGCCACCGGATTGTGATGGACTATTGGAGGTTGAATTCTCTAACCAAGAAAGATTCCTATCCTTTGCCGTGCATTGATGACGCTCTTTGACGCCTTGGAGGTTCTAAGTTTTTCTCTGTGATGGACTTGGCGTCTGGTTACTGGCAAGTTGACCTCTCTCCTGAAGACTGTCAGAAGGCTGCACTCATCACATAAGAAGGATTGTTTGAGCCTATCTGCATGATGCAAGGGCTCTGTAATGCCCCGGCAACTTTCCAGAGGGCCATGGACTCCATCCTGCATGACTTGAAGCTGCCTTGTGTCTTAGTCTATCTAGATGATATAACAGTCTTTAGCGCAACCTTCACTGATCACCTAGCCCATCTTAAAGAGGTGTTCATAAAGATCTGAGAAGCTGACCTCAAGTTAAAACCCTCTAAGTGTGCTTTCTTCAAAGAACGCCTTGAATTCCTGGGCCATGAAGTAACCCAAACAGGAATTCATCCAATGACCAAGAAGGTTGAAGCCATTGACAAAATGCTTCCGCCCACCAACCTCTGAGAAGTAAAAGTCTTTCTGGGCATGATGGGTTACTATAGACAATTCATTCCTGATTTTGCTGATACTAGCAAACCCCGGGTCCAACTGTTGTGTAATGTTCCTTTCAAATGGACCGCCAGCCAACAGCAAGCCTTCAAGACTCTAAAGTAGAAACTCAAAGAAGCGCCCATTTTAGTGTACCCCAATTACAATAAGGAATTCATCTTGTACACTGATGCTAGCAACCTTGCCATTGGGGCTAACTTGGCTCAGCTTGACAATGAAGGTGTGGACCACCCTGTAGCCTATACTTCCTGTGTGCTACATAAGCATGAAAAGAATCATAGTGTTACAGAGAAGGAGTGCCTCACCATGCTGCATGCAGTCAAACAATTCTGCAACTATGTGTATGGTACCCATTTCACTGTTGTCACTGACCACGCTTTGCTAAAGTGGTTATAACAAACTAAAGGAACCTGAAGGACGCTTAGCTAGATGGGCCCTCCACCTGCAAGGTTATGACTTCACTGTACTCCATTGCCCCAGGATTCAACATCAGAACGCTGATGGGTTGTCCCAAATGCCCATCCTTGCCCTACATCCTGCTGAGGCAGACCAACTGTACAAGCTAATTAGCTACCCTTTGTCCTTGGAAAGTGAGACTGAAGAGGTTTGCCTTGCCCTGTCCAAATTGTCTGAAGACACCCTCATACGCAACAACCAACTCTTCAAAAAGGTGCGGGGTCAATACCTACCATATGTGCGCCCCAGTCTTTGCCTCTCCTTAGTGTCACAAGCTCATAAAGAAACTGGCCATGGAGGCATTGCCAAGACCTTTGACTGGCTTCAGAAGAATTACTTCTGGGAGAATCTTTGCCTGTCAATCCCTGATGTCATAGCTAGTTGCCATGACTGCCAACTTTAGAGGCCCTGAGCTGCTTCACACAAGCTCAAATTGGTCCCCCCTCAACATGCCTTTCACACTGTCAGCATTGATGCTGTAGGCCCTCTCCCCCGCTTACGTTCCAGATGCTGCTTTATCTTGATTGCTGTCAACCACTTCAGCAAATGGGTAGAAGCTCGCCCTACTAAAGACATCACTGCTAAGACTACTGCTGCCTTCCTGCTGCAGGATGTTTTCTACTGCCATGGCTGTACCCAAGTGCTGTTATCAGACAACAGAACCAACTTCAATGCCAAACTTGTAACTTCAGTTGTTGAAGCTCTAGGAACTTACCAGTCTTTCTCTGCCCCCTATAATCCTTCCACTAATGGGGCCGTTGAGCGTGCCAACTTGAAACTGGTTTCTATCATGAGGAAACTCACCTAATATGGCGCTGCCAATTGGGATCTATACTTACCTGCTGCACTCTTTGCCTTCTGTCTGAGCAAGCATTGGGTCACAGGGTACTCCCCCTTTGCCATGTTGTGTGGGCGTGAAGCCACCACTATTGCTCTTGGGGGCCCCCTACTCTCCTCTGATAAGGCTATGAACCCTGACAACCACATCAAAGACCTAGTTAATAACATCATTGATATACAGGCCACTGCCTACACTTCTGCCTATAAGACTAAGATGCTCAAGCTCTCTCCTGATAACGCTGGGCGCTCTCCCTTGCCTGAGTTTGATGTTGATGACCATGTCCTATACTATCAACACTGTGTGGGTGGAAGTGCACATAAGCTGGACTCCCTGTGGATTGGTCCTTTAGAGGTGACTTTCAAACAAGGATCTGAGTACACTGTAAAGCTCCTCTCCAGTGGTTGCCCTTTTGCTTGCATACATGCCAAGTTCCTCCGCAAGTATCACCCCCCTAAGGCCAATCTAGAGGGGGTCAATGTCATGAATAACAGCATTCACCATGTTTTGATTTCGCCTTTGGTGGGCCATTTTGAAGACAAATCTCTTGCTTTTGCTTTCAACTCTCAAAATTAACTGGCTTCTGCTTCAGGAAATATGATTGTTTGGTTTCCTGACTCTGCGCAACTCACTTGCCTCACTAATGCTGGTGCAAGTGATCCTACTGTCCATGTACTGTTTTGTGGTAAAGCTACACAGTATATATTCACAATTTTTATACCCAATAAATATTAAGTTCTATTCACATTTTTGCCTTTGTGTCTTCTGTACTTCCGCGCCTCTCTCTAGCCACGCCTAGTAGAGATTATTCATCCAGGGCCGCAAGGTAAACACAATTGCCTTCCCTGTCATCTAACTGAGACTTAGTATGAATCCAATCCTAAGGTTAGGATTCCCTGTTGTGTGTCTGTGCTGCACCTCAGAACACAACATCATCCTTTGAAAGGTTCTGGGGGCTTTGCAGAGGCCAAAGGGCATCACCAGGTACTTGTACAGCCCATATCAGGTTTTGAAGGCAGTATTGTACTCATCTTCATCCTTGATTTGGATTTGTTTGAACGCATCTCAGAGGTCAATTTTTTAGTACACCTGGGCTCCAGTCAGTACATCACAGAGGTTGTTGGCATTGGGGATGGGGTAGCAGTTCTTCACTGTGATGTCGTTCAGCTTTTGGTAATTCACGCATGGGCGCATCCCACCATCTTTTTTTCCTACAAACAGCATGGGTGACAAGCAGGGGGCCTTTGACACTTGGATGAAACCCTTTTTTGTCATATCTTCCAGGTATGCTTTCAAGGCTACTTGTTTGCGGTAGTTACAGCTGTAGATGGGGCTGTGGTGAGGTTGGGTTCCCGGTATCAGGTCTATGGTGTGGTTGTATATTGAATGGCTGGGTAGTTTTGTGGCTTCTTCTTCACTAAACACATGGTCCCATTTCTGTAGGGGAGTAGGTAGTATTCCAACACTAGGTTCTATCTTTATGGTTAAGAGTTTGTTGATAGGGGTTTGGCCATGGCTCATGCAAAAGGGGACAGTGCACAAAATTCAGGTTGGCCCAACGTGGAGGTTTGTTTGCAATAGTTCAGGATCAGGCCATGTTTGTTGGACCAGGAGTTGCCCAGTATAAGAGGGTGGGGTAGTCTGGGTAAGAGGATCAGGGACAATGGGTACACATTATGTCCAATTGTCAATGGGAGTTCTTGTTCACACTCATAGCCAGTGTCCAGAGAGCTGCTTCCTATGACTACTTGTAGGCTACGCTCTGAAGCTGCCATGCCTAGTTCCTTTGCCAGGCCGGCGTCAATGAAGCTTTCATCAGCTCCTGTATCAATAAAAGCTTCAATCTGGCGCTTGTTTCCCAATAGTTCTATGGTCACTTGGATGAATTTGTAGGACTGGGAAGAAGTTTTTATTTGCGCCAGTGAAATTGGGGTAGTGTTCTTCTTAGGGCAGGCTCTGGTCAAGTGGCCTGCCTTGTGGCAGTGGAAACAGAGTCCTTCACAATAGTGTTGTTGGAGCTCTTTGGGTGTCATTCCTGTTCTGTTGGGAGTTGGTGCTCAGGTTTGGCGGGTCTGGGAGGGGCCAGCATTCTCTTGGTTCATGCTAAGGCCCTTGCACAGGGGAACCAGATTGTCTAGGCTGAGGGTGGGCAGATGGTGCTTTAACAAGTCCTTCATTGCTAGGTTGACTCCCTTTTGGAAGATGATGGCTGCCAGTTTGTCTTCCAGTTGGGTGTGAGTCTTTAGTTTGAGGAAATTGTAAATGTAAGCTTGGATGAGACAGGTGCCCTTCCAGATTTCTAACAAGGAGTTCAGGGCGTAGTATCTGGTGTTGTGGTCTTCCCCTGTGGCCATCAGTTTGGCTTCAAACTTGGCATAGTCTAGGCAAAATTCCACGTCTTCAGCAGTGGCTTTGCCAAACCAATCAAGGGCGTCTCCTGATAGCATGGCGGCTACTCCAAGTACCTTTTTGGTGTCACTGGAATAGGATGGGGCATTGGCTTGAAAATGTAGTTGGAGCACTAGCATGGCGCAGCAGGCCTCTTCAAGAGTGAGTTTTCCCATCTGGGGCATCTCCACTTTGGTGAGGGATTGGTTGACTATCACATTCTGAACCTGAGAGGAGGGTCCTTTGGCAGTTTTGGCAGCGGGGTCGGAGTTCTTGGGGTTGTCTGGGGTCACATTTATATTCTTCCATGCGGAAGAGATCAGGTTCTTGATCATCATAAATTTTGCCGTAATTTCAGGCTTACACAAGGCCTATGAGACAGGAACCCCTGTAAGGGTAGAGCCTAGCCCTGTTGTCCTAGGACTGGTTGACTATTAAAGGAGGACTTATAATAGATATATGAATAAAGCTTATTTATTAAGAAAAGGAATGAGGGAATTATATAGTCACTCATTCCATCTTCAGGATGAACAAGGGGCAACATGAACAGTCATGTGAACATTCAGGAAAGGTTTATTGATCCTAGTATATCATGTGAGGTATCTACAGAGATCAGGTAATACTGGATAAGTCTCAGAATTAGGTTCGAGTCCCTAGTTTCAGAGATATGAGCTCAACAAGGCAGGCACTGGTTTGGAGCTTGATAAGAGGAACAATGTACTATTATACAGTAATAGAATCACAAACACTGCTGTATATTTGGAAGTACTGAAGATAAAATCAAAGTAGAATAAGTCTTTCTAGGGTAGTTTTGCATGAAGAGTGTGATGGTGCAATAATATTGATAGGCTAAATATTGGCTAAGCCCAAATTGATAACCTCAATGATATTGCATATATGGATCAAATTGGTACTAAGCATATCATAGTGAGATATCTTAATACTGAAATTCACAACAAATGTGTAATAAGTGATTATTATTACAAAAAACATACAAGATTCCCCAATAATAATCAACATCTTGGGGCTCAGGGTACCAGGTTTAAAATAGATTGCCATAATGTCAGGGAACCAACCCTGATCAGCCGGCTTGCTAGTGTTTGAGAACTGGTGGGTTGCAGACTGGGTGGGCAGAGCCCACCAAAGGATTGGTGCTAACTTAATGAGGTAGGACATTGACTTGCCCAACCACAACCACGGACCAGCAGCGGGAACAATAGTATCTATTACTCCCGTGAGAGTTATATATACAATTCCAAAAAGCTTGTTGGTATGATCCAGTGGGAGTTTGGCGGCGGAGGCAGGCATTGGCTTGGGGGTGACGGGTGGCTCCATGTCTATTTGGTAGGCAGGGAGGAAGTTGTACTTATCTCTGAACAGGCCAGGTTTGATAATGTACCAAGGGCCTTCTTGTTTGTATCTGGTTCTCTCAGTGATTCCGGCCAAGGGATCCTGGGCTAGTATGTTGTTGGCAGTGTAGTCCTTGTACTCAGGCTTTAAGGGGTACTCTGTGCAATAGACAGGACCAAAGGGGGCACCTGGAAAGAGGTAAGTAGCTAGCGGGCTGGCAGGGGGGGCAGACAATCTTGGGGTTAACTGGAAGATGACAAGAATAAAATATGGCAATAGTTGGGGAAACCAATATCTCATAACCTTTATTTAAAAATGACAATGGGGGTTGATTTTGGCCTGACAGGTATTTATACCACACTGCCAGGCTTCACTTCTTGGTCGGGTTTTCTGGACTTGGACGGGTTGGCATTGGGTGTCTCAGATGGCAGTGTGGCACTTGGCACTGGCAGTTTGCCACTGGCTGCTTTGGGGTGAGAAGACTTTGAATCCTTCTGTTTATTGATTTGAGTATTAGGTGCCTCTTTGGGCTCAGTGCCTTCCCCAGGACTTTGGGGGAGTTTGGAATAACTTTCAGGGAGAAATTTGTCTATTTCACCAGGCAAACTACCGGTATCAGGCGTTGGCCCCTTGGGGAAACTCCTGACATCTTGCACTGGCAGTTCTCTTGCAGAATCCTGCAGGGCAGCTAAGGGTTTGGGTCCTGGCAGTTTGGTAGCAACTTCATCAATTAGTAGTGGGTTATTGTGTTCCCAGCCTATGAGTCTGGCGGTCTGCAAAGGGTTTTGTCCAGGGTTTGACTCTGATTCTGTATTTTGAGATTTAGGAGCATCCAAATTGTCATTCCTGGCACTTTGGGTCCTTTACTTGGCCCCTTTTGATCATCTAAAGTGTTAGTATTGGTTTCTTTTATCCTTAACTGCTTCCCTTTCATTTGGGCTTTCTTGCCGTTTTCCAAAGCTCTTAAAGATGTTGTTTACGTCAAAGTTAAAGATTATTGCTTTTGCTTTGAAGAAAACAAATTGATTTTTAAAATTAGTAGTGAAATTAATATAATTACTTACTTTAAGTTTGATTTTATACATGTTTTGCTTTTGCTTACGCTTAGACTTTAAACACATCTTTTAAAGCTTTCTTATACACGTTTAAACCTATTTGGTCTGTGGTTGTTGTTCTTTGCCCTTTCATTACGCTTAAGAGATCTTCTGCTTGTCCTTGGTCCCTCTGCTCTGAGTTTAAGAACCAAACCACCAAAAAATTATCTGCATTTGTTGGACTACACTCTCAGCCCCAAAAAATGTTGATTCCTCTAGTCAAGTTTGCAATCTTTACCTTGGCGCCAGCACTGATAATGATTTGGTCTACTTCTTCAGATCTTTGGGGTTGTATTTCTGATTCTTTCCTCCACATTGGCACCAACCCTGATCAGTTCTTGAACATGTTTGAATATATTCCCGCACA
Source organism: Entomophthora muscae (assembly GCA_014839935.2). Lineage (NCBI taxonomy): Eukaryota > Fungi > Entomophthoromycota > Entomophthoromycetes > Entomophthorales > Entomophthoraceae > Entomophthora > Entomophthora muscae. Next base: position 3,227 of record QTSX02000279.1, on the reverse strand, counting down.
CGCTCAGGACATATATGCCACTAGTGAGAATGTGGTGAGGAGCCTTACCTGCAATGACCTAGAGTTCCCTGCTGTCAAGGCAGCATCTGCTGTTCCCCCCAGTCTGGCCTACCCTATACCCCCCTCTGAGCATTCACCTGTCCTGGTTCCTGAGAAAGGCTTTAGGATCCCAGAGCTCACCCCCAAACGGGCATTCTGGGTGCTTAGCAGAATGGCTTTGATGAGCTTGGACTCCTACTTTCCTCGGGTATCTAGCGCGTCCTTCCTATGAATGCCCCTTTGAGCGGCCATGTCAGTCCTGTACTGGATGGTGTCATGGTGGATCCTCCGTCCAGGATGAGAGCCAAACTTAGTTAATTTAGCCCCCCTCTCTCACACTTATCTAGTAAAATTCCAAAGTGCCAAAAACCCAGTTATCAAGAAATACCACAGAACCTGTCTCTGCCTCAGTAAAGGAGAGCACTTGACCAGATTGGTTCCAAAGTAAACAGCTCCAGGAGCATCAGGTGGCAGCCGTGAAAACAAAGCCCCCTCCTGGTGCACCAGAGTATCCCCTTAAGGGGGGTGTCAAGGGTCTGGATGTACAAGCATTCTGGCTACCGCCAACCTACTTAACATCCAGCCATCGCCCAATTTAGTCCCCTTTCAATATACTGTTTGACATACTGAGAATGGTAACCAAGCAATATCACCTGCCTGTCCAAGTATCCAGTGGCTTGAACCCATCTAGCACATGACCAACCCCTAGGTTTGATCCAACTAAATCCCCACCACAGCCAAGTCTATATAAGTCTAAAGTATTATCCAATAAAATATACTTCTCTTCTTTCTTAATTCCATATTTGAGGCTTCCCCAAAAGGTGCTCCTTATCATGATCAAGATAAAGAAAAGGTTCATAGTAGCAGGAAAAAGAGTGGATCCTGAAAGATTTACTGCCAATTTGTTGGTAGCCCCTTGGTCAGGTCTTTATCCAGCTGCTCTGCTGACCTGTATTTATTATTTTCCTTTGAAAACAATTCTCTTGATCTTGATCTCCACAACAGCTTTTTTATACTCTCAAAGGCGCAGAATTAGTAAGCCTGTCATCCTAATCTGGTTTGGTGCTGTTAAAGGGGCTGGAAATTTGGTTGTTATATCCTCATCACTTTTTTAGGCTTTGATTGGTACCTGCCTTGGGTAAATTCTCAGGGTGCCAGACTACTGGTGGGTGTGGCAGTGGGGGCTGGACCTACCACACTGAGTTGCTGGGCTAAGCAGATATTGCTCTTGACCAGCCTGTTTGTTAAGGCCTCAGTGCACTATCCCAAAGGGCTCCACCATGTGTAGAATCTGCTGGCCTCAAACAGCTTCACTGCCTTTCAGCTCTTTTATCAATGTAGTAAGGTAGTCTGACACTAGTTGAGCTTACAGGAAAAAAGGAAGGCTCAAAGAGACCTACCCCAGGAAGTGATGATCCCTGTTTTATGTGGCACCCAACAGCTAATTCATACGGCATATTCCAAGGAAGTCCAACCCCTCTTTTACACTATTCTTTGTACTAGTAATGTATTAGCCAAGTGTTCACAGTAGAGAGCTCCAAGAAGGCAACTGTTCCTAACTACCTCCACCAGTCAGCTCACCACCTGATATAGCAAGTGGTAGAGTGTAGTTTCTTACAGGAAACACTTTTTTATTTTGATGTGTTTGCAACATAGCAACTCCCCTCTATATTATGTATGGCCTTTCCATCTTGGTACTTTTTTACTTTCAAATATCTGACAAGAATGATTATAGCGCATGCAGAGAACTGTACGCTGGTTGTTGTGATATCTGATTCTATTGTCTACAGTAGAGCCATTGAGCTACTTAGAGATTTGCTTTTATGTATCCTGACTTGGGTACATGATACATTTTTTAGAAGGGTTTTGTATTGAGATGGGAGTGGTGTTGGTTAATTGAATTGGTGGTGTTTGGATAGCTGAAATAGATTTAGGGTTGGTTTAGAAATCTTAAAGTTCTAATTTCATGATTGGGGTTGGGGTCTACCCTGGTTGCTTCTATTTTTATGTCTTTGGATTGATTGTCCTTATGCTTCAATAAATTTAATATACTGGTTTAGATTGATGTTTGCTAGCCAATTGGTTTATGCGATATGCCCCTGAGGACCTATACAAGCTTCTGCTCAGGGATAAACAAGGGATGCTTGAGTGGTACCTTTAAAGGGGTAGTTTAAATTTAAAAGTCTCCCTTGGATACGGAAGCAAAGCAAAGAGCTTCAATATATTTGAAAATAAACAACATCAATGGGATTGGTTAAAGATTAAAGCTATTTTACTGATGATTTTTTATTGATATAATAACTTAAATCTTTTAATGAATTTACTCAAAAAGATATGTAATGCAAATGGATTGGTTACAGTAAGTTTGGAAGTTTATTTTATGAAAATTTAGTACAGATATTTTAAGCTTTAAGACAGAATAAAAGAATAAATTATAAAGCCATTTCTAAGTGGTGGGATAAACACCCAAATCCACATAGAGTTGAAGATAATTAATCCACCAACATGGCTTTAAAATATTGTTTTTAAAAATTTCCAAAGATAAAACTGAAGCTAACAGAACAGATACAAACCCAACTGCAGAAGCAGATAAATATCCAAAAAATTAAAGTGTTCTACATAAAAACCGAACGTTGGAGAGTTAACATTAGTCTCAGGTTCAATTTCTCAGAGAAATTTCTAATACTGGGAGGTATGGGCAGCAACATTGGGGCAAGTTGAAGAGAACAGAACTTGAAATGGGACCCCATCTTAAGTTAAATTATACCTAAGACTTCATTGTAAGGAATATACTGAGCAGACCAACTGATTGATGCATTGGAACATGAAATCAAGCAGATAAGTTTTAGGTTTATTTGAGAATTTAACAGACTCAACTTTAGAGTTAAACAATAATAAACTAATATGTACCAATTTTATTAATTAGCAGTACCACCTAACCTATGACTCCTAACCTGTCTCATCATTATGTGTGTATATAGTCCAGCAGGCAACTTCCTTGAATGATTTACTTCTGATGACCTTCTGATAAAAAGGTTGTACTGGGTGACCCTGGATTATGTCTATTTACCAGTGTCAATTTATAGGGATTTTCATATCCTGCTGATTAACTGGGAAGCAAACCACTTTTGTTTACAGTTTGACCAAACTTATTCATAACCCAACACCCCAATAGCTTCCAAGATTTT
>QTSX02000278.1:0-92563 GCA_014839935.2 Entomophthora muscae | reverse complement strand
CCCATCTCCCAGATGGTGGTATTGTGCCCAGGGCTAAAGGGGATGGTAATGTCACAGTAGGTTTCATCATGCAGGCATTGTTTGTCCAAGCAAGAAGGCTTGAAAAGCCAGGAAACCTGTATCAAAATTGACCAACTTAACAGATTTAAATCAAACAGTTGATTGGAAATGGGTTACAGCTGCTCCAGTCTGCCAACCAAAACTGATTCCCTCTTGCAAAGTGACGTTGATAAATTGACATAATTTAAGGGTCACCCAATATAAGCTTGTTAATCAGCACGTGCGTTAGAAGTTAGTCATCTTAGGGTTCTTTGCAACCTGGACCAGATACTTACTTGACAATGCAGCAGAAACAGGAGCCCAGGATCCAGGTGGTATTGCTTAATCAATTTTGATATATATATTGAATAATTTTCACTGTTTCAACTCTAAGAGTTGAGTCCTCCTAAAAATCTACTCAATAAAAATCATTTATCTCAAGTTCTAATTTTCATTTTAAAAATGCATCCTGTGATCAGTTTGTTGCAGTATATTCCATACAATCTGATTCTGACCCAAATCATTTCTGGAAGATGGGGCCCTGCAATTGGAACTTTGTCGTTGGTGCCGCCTAATGTCAATTTCATGCCAGCCAATCTTAGAGCTTCCCCCCATTCTGGAAACTGAAAATCATGTTACTTCTCAATACCCAGAGTTTTATGCTGAGGATGCATTGATGCTTTCTCAGGTTCTTTATCTTGGATTACTTTGGTTAGGATTAATTGTTTTGCTTAATCCTGGTATTACAATTGGAAATTTTACAAAACAATATTTAAAGCTGTGTTGGTGGTTAATCATCAATTCTATGTGGATTTGAGTGGTAATTCCCCATCACTTAGAAACATCTTTATACTATTCCGCATTTTCTGTCACACAGGGTTGGTTCCCTGACATGGGTGTTGGGTTTTCAAGGGCTGATACCGTAGAAAGGAAAGGAACTAGAAAACAGAACAGGAAATGACTTCCTTTCATGGCTTCAAAAAGGATTGCAAGAGATAAGTGTAAACAAACTTAATAGAGAAGAAATATCTTTATTGTTGGAACAAGTATGGAGGATAGAAAATGCTCACTTAAATACCCCAATAGAGGCCAGAACAGTTAAAGAGGATCCTGGGATATGAGGGGATTTCCCAAGGAATTTCATGAAAATAATGGAAAAAAATAATACCTGTCTCAGGTGTGCATCAATTTGTGTCTTAATAATATATATGGTTAAAGAGCTACAAGAGAGACACCAAGAACCAGCCACAAGATTAGAAACAATTAAGCAGTTTAAAAGCTTAATTTCAGGGCAGATCAAGTATGGAGCCATAGTATTATATAGAACCAGCAGATCCAAGAGCGGCAAGCGTGACACAAGCAGCCAATCAGCATGCAAGCGGTAAGTGATGTTGCTGGTTAATCTATTAACAATTGCAAAATTAGATTCAAAATCAGGAGCAAAAGTTGAATGAATCATATCAATATAAATAGGTAATTTAAGTTGAACCTTTGACTGTAAGCTAACCTTTGCCTTCTCTTTTGGGTTCTGGGTTCAATCCCTGTCCAAGGCATTGTTGGCACAATTGGATGAACTGTGAAATACTTTGTTTGTTTCTGAGTTGAAAGCCACTGGTGAGATTGCATAATTACCAATTAAGGATATATTGTTATAGTCAGGAAAGAATTCCCTGACACAGACAATGACTGGATGCTAATTGTGTTGATGGTTATTAGAACAATTATACATCCAGATATGTCAGGGATCCAACCAGTAGGGGGTTCCTGAGAACTCGCAGGCAGACGGCCTGCGGGCCCAGCAGGGAGGGTCCATCACAAGATTGGGGCTAACTTTACAATATAGGATAGTGACTTGCCCAGGATAGCCCAAGGTCCGTTTGCGGGTACCATAGAATCAATTAAGCTGGTAAGAGTGATGTACATTACTCCAAATATCTGAGTGGAAGTGGATTCATTTGCAGCAATGGATTCTTGCGGGAGGCCGGGCCACGGGGTGAGTGGCGGAGTCATAGGGACCAAATACGCGGGCAGGTAGTTGTACTTGTCGCGGAACAATAGGGGAGGGATAGTGATTTTGTTTCCTTCCCTATAGACAGTCTCGGTCTCTCTAGTTCTGGCCTCTGGGTTGTAGATTAGGATTTCCTCTAGGATGAACTCCAAATACGCTGGGTTTGGGGGGTACTCAGTGAAATGTACTGAGCTATAGGGAGCTACTGGTGGATGGTAAAGGTCAGGCAGCTGGTCCGCAGTTTCTTGGAGTTGTTGGGTATGAGGTGCAGAACCGCAGGAGGTAGACTGTAGATGAAATAGAACTAATATCAAATATGGAATAACCTGGTTAAACCAAAGGTTCATGTCACTTTATTGCAAGAATGGCAATGGGCATCTTCCTGGAAGCTCAAGGTATAAGTATGCCCATCTGTCATGGTAAAACTTTCATAGATTTCCTTGGCCTGGGTTTTCCCGTTTACCAGGTTTTCACAGTCCTTGGTGGCATCAATTGCAGGGGTTATTCCATTGGCTGACTCATACTGAGAACGCTCAAATTCCCTATTCAGGTTGTGAGGTGAGTCATCTCTGGGTGGCCTGTGTTTTATGGGAAGTTTCTTCTTCTGTGGTGGCCCGGGTTATTCTGGGGTCTGTGGCTAACCTGGCCCGTTGATTGGTTGGGTTAACAGGAACCTTTAGCGTGGGGGGCATTGTTGTAGACAAATTTGGCTCATCAAGCTTCAAAAGATTCTCCAAAGTTGAATCCTGCTCTGGTTCAAGCCCAAAAAACTGCGGGCAGCCGGGCAGCTGGCCCTGCGGGCTGGCGGCCCGCGGGGTGTCAGGGTTTGACTCCCATAGTTGAGGTTTTTTGAGTAGCATAGTTGATAGGAGTTTGTCACTTGTGACAAGATCCTTGATATCACTACATTAGTCTTCAAACCTATTGAGATAAACATATATTATTCAGTTTAGAACACATGAACTCAGTCTAAAAATGAAATCAAAAATCAAGGAATTTATATTAAATTACAGTAGATTTGGATCCACTTTGATTTTGTTTTTAGACTGAGTTCATGCGTTCTAAACTGAATAATATAGATTTATCTCAACAGGTTTGAAAACTACTGTATTAAACTAAAACAACTAAAATTATATGCCTGTATCTTGCAGGAAATATTCTTCTTTTGCCTATACTAAGTATTAATATAGCTTTAAATACAAGAAAATAAAATTTAACTTTATGAGAAAACTATGGTTTATGAGCAGTTTTTTGTGTTGCTTTGTATTCTATGTTCAATCAATTAATATAAATTCTAGTGTAATTTTCTTTTAAAAATAAAAAATATTTTATTTAAAGATTAGCTAATTTAAGCACTTTTTTATTATCTAGCTTATAGTTTTTTATTGCTTAAATAAACTTCTTGGGGTCTTTTTAGTCTACTCAAAGTGTCAAAACCGCAGGCTTGACCCGCCAGCAAGGTTCCAACCAAGCGGGTTTGTGACCTGCAATCTGATTATCCGGTCACCCAAAGCCAGACTAGGAAGTCAACTCAAATTACCAAATCCAACAACATGAACAGATGATGATCCTTCACGGTGGATACCTTGATTTGGCGCTTGACTCATTAGCAGGATCAAGCCACCCCCTTCTTCCATCCAGCTGTGTGATCATCAATCTTGTTCCTACTATCCTTGATTCACATGAACTATATAATCACTATCCATCAATAAAGATTATTATCTAGTTTCTAAATATTTTTCCCCATGTAAATCTGCTAAAACAGCACAGTTACAACATTGGTAGCACAGGTAGGTTCCCCATCCTACCTTATCTTGAAAAATTCTGCCTGTTGCCCGCACAAGCCGCGGCCAACAAATCCTCAACAGAATCATGTCTGGCCTCCCGCCCAACTGGACTCCGTATACTCCTGGTACCGAGATACCTGATGGTTTTTTCCTCTACCAAAACACGGTGATCCCGCTACCCACCTTTAACGCTCTGTCTGCACAAGGGTTCTTTCAGGCACCTTCCTCAATGCCACAACCAGCTGATAAAACCACCATGCCTGCCTATGTAGCACAAGACTTTGCAGCGCCGCCTTGGAGCCCTTTGCCAGGGCCAACAACAATAATGCTGCTGCATGGATCCAGTCTGCCCAAAGCAAGCTGGCTCAAATGGAATGCCCATAGCAATTCTGGATTGCGGAGATTTCCATTTGCCTGACCCATGACGCTGGCACCTGGTGTGACAAGTGGCACAAAGAGCACACTGACAAGAACTGGGACACCTTTAAACAGGACTTCTTGGTGAGGTTTGTGCTTAAGGATACAGCGCTCATGATCATACACCAAGTAAAGAACCTGACCCAGACAGGCACTGTTAAAGAACTCACCTGCGCCTACAAGGAACTCTGTCTCTGTGCCCCATCTGACATGGCCTTTGACACCTCAGCTACACACCTCATGTACTATGACGCCCTCAAGTCACACGTAATGAGGCATGTGAACCTGGACCAGGTAACCAACCTGCAAAGCCTGTACTGTGAAGCAGAAAAGCGGAACAAACATCCAATGCTCTACACAAGGCACAGACTGGGAAACAAGAAAGGCCCAAGGACTCTGTGACAGATCCAGGCCTAATCAGTCCATCCTGCCATTATCCTGCCCTTGACTCTTATTACTGTTACTTTCCTGTGACAAAGCTTTGAGGAGCTTTGCCTCCAGGGAGGCGATTTTCTGGGATAACGCTTTGTTGTCATCCCACCAACAAGCCATGATTTCAACGCTTTTTTCCTCTCAGGCTCTCAACGCCTCAATTTCACAATTTGCCATCTCTTTTACTTGTTACAAGATTTCATCCTATCCTACCAACAAGTTCCAAGCATCCCAAGCATAAATTTGGTTCCCTTGAGCGGGAGCCCCTTCCTTTGCAAAGTAATTGGAATACAGCTCTTTGAACGCAGCCTTTACTTCCACCAAAGACTCTGAAGGAACAGTCTTGGTGACCTCCAGGCTGATCCAAGCTTCTTCTAATGTACTTTTAGGAACCTCCTTTCTTGCGGCAGCGGTTTCCACACAAAGGACCCCAAGCTTGGCTCTCTCAAATTTTAACAAAGAAGGTATGACAATTGAAAAGTAGGTGAGGGGAAAGCGCCAAAACCAACAATGAACATATTTTATTAATGTTTAACTGTTTTTGCTTATATACCATTCAGGGCATACACAGCTGAAAACCCCTCTGGTTCCTGAATCAACCAATGATTTGCGTCACGTGGGCTATGACATTCAAGTCATCCAACATAGATCTTTACCTGAAAGATCACCAACAATTCTCAACCTATGAGAATTGACCTACAATGGGCATAAGACACCTGATTCCATTCAACCCAATGTACCAATTTGGCATGGAGCTTCCCCAGCTCCCAGCGCCAAAACCCTGTGAATTGCACATCCTAAACTCAGCTATCAGTGTTCCAACTGGGAACCAGCTGATCAAACCTGAATTCCTAGGCATCCTTGCCTTTATTTAATTATTTTTGCATTTAATGGTTTTTTGCCTTAAAACCCATTAAACTGCTTCAAAACTTGAACCAGGTGCCACTGCGGCGCCTAGCAATTTCCCCAGGCAGCGCCCCAGCGCCTCAGCACCTGAGAAAATTTGATAGCAGCGCCTTGGCACTTCTCAAATTCATTAGGCGGCGTGGCAGCGCTTTTAACCCAAATTCTGGGGGTTTCCCATGGTTATCTTTAACCAAACCTCTTGATACAGTCAAGGCAATCAACTAATATAATTAAATCCTCATTAATTATATTGGTTTGTGTTTATTAATTAAATTTCATGATCAATTAAACTGTTTTGAGACACTTAGTCTCCAAGATTGATTCAGCCAATCTTGCCTCAATTTTTCTAGTTAGCCTAACCTAACTGACCATCCATATTCTGTTCTTTTATTAAACATAGATTTTTTTTCTAGGAACCTTTACCTTAAGAATTCCAATCAAACCTATCTATATGTAATAAACAGCAAAAACAGAATATCTTTATATTTTGGAGCATTTATTCAGCTAAATACTCAGCAGTAACTGTAGTACAGTCACAGACTCCCATCCAAGCGGGTGCTCCTCTTGACCACCTCCTGGAGGCAACAACAACAGTAACAACCACAAACCCACGGGTTTGAATGGGAATGGGAATGGAAATAACAGCCAGTCAAATTGTACCCATTTCTGCGTCACCGCCACTCAAGGCAACCAAGATGAGGGAAAAGCCCGGGGAGAGCACTAAGCAATCCAAGCTCTCCCCACACAACTCCTGACTTGCCCAACAATGAATACCAACCCAAGGACATGTACCAATGCCCAATGATCCAAGTGCCCTCAGAAGACCCGGTACTATACACCATTGCCAGACATCCCAATAAATTGATGTCTTACCCTTTCCACTTTTGCAGTTACACAGGCTCAGCACTCCTGGACTTGGGCGCAGATTGAACTTTAGTCAACAGCAGCTTTGTGGATAAATTCAAGCTGGCCACTAATCATTTGCGGATTAAAACGTGGTCCTGGCTGATGAACACCACATTGCCGTGACAAAGGAAACTGCCCCCTTCTCTGTCATGCTTGAGAACCTCCAATCCACCATCCAAGGCCCTGTCATTGACTTCCCTGAGTTTGACATTGTACTGGGACTAGACTGGTTACGGAAAAACAACCCCCACGTGGACTGGGCGACCTCAGTGTTGACCATCAAGCGGGAAGGTGTCAACCACCAAATCTACCCGGACTCTGTAGACCAACTCCTATGAGACCACGTCTTTGTACGCATCACGGAGACTTTAGACAAGAAGGAAAACCTGAAAACAATTGACTGGGACTCCTGCCAGTATGAAATCATACACTTCAAGGACCACCAGGACACCTCCACACCGCAAGATTGCAACATTGTGGCCCGTCACCCAGAAATTTTCAAGGAGGCATTACCTGGGCTACCCCCTGAGAAACACATCCAACACTCTATCCAACTCAAGGGGGCTGTACCCAAGGCACGCCCATTTACAGGCTGACCCCAAATGAGGACAATACTCTGCGTGCCTATCTCAAGGAGGCACTGGAAAAAGGACTTATCCGCCCCTCACAGTCTCCCTTTGGGGCCACTGTATTCTTTGTGGCTAAAAAGGATGGTACCTTACGCCTGGTCACAGACTACCGCGCCTTGAACAAAGTCACCATTAAGAATTGTTACCCATTACCACTAATTGACAATCTCTTTGACACCTTGGGAGGAGCCTCTGTCTTCTCCAAGATTCATCTAACTGCAGGCTACAACCAGATTTGTATCAAGGAGAAAGACATCCCCAAGACAGCCTTCTGCACCAAGTACGGTTCCTACAAATATGTGGTACTCAACTTTGGCATGACCAATGCCCCGTCCACCTTTGTAACCTTCATGAACAAAGTGTTTGCGCCACACATAGGCAAACACGCCCTAGTGTACCTGGACAATATTATTGTCTACAGCCCCTTGGTGGAACAACACCACAAAGACCTGGAGGAAGTCTTTGCGACCCTGGCAAGGCACAAACTGTTGGCCAAGCCCTCCAAATGCCAGTTCTTCCAAGAGCAACTACCCTTCTTGGGACACATAGTCTCAAAAGACGGCATCAAAACCAACATTCAGAAGATACAAGCCATCTGCAAGATACCACCTCCCAAGGACAAGTCAGAACTATGCACCTTCTTTGGAATGGTGGCCTATGTACAACGCTTCATACCCGACTGTGGCGTCTTGACTGCCCCCTTGTCTGCCATAACAGGCGCCAAGTCCAAGTTTGTATGAACCTCCCAACATGACCTCTGTTTTAGACGTCTCAAAGAAAAGCTCACGACAGCTCCCATCTTACAATATCCCAAACAAGACGGAGAGTACTGGATGGAAACGGACGCCTCAGATGCATCCATTGGGGGAGTACTACAAATTAAGAATAGTGATGGTGACTTCCTGCCTGTAGCCTACAAGTTGCGCAAACTGACAGATGGCAAGTGTTGATACCCTATCCACGACAAAGAACTGCTGGCCATTGTACACTGCCTAGTCAAATGGCGCTATTACCTAGAACGGCAGGAAGAATTCACAGCACTAACCAATCATAAGTTGCTCATCTACTTCAAGACACAAGCAAACCTGTCACGCCGCCAAGCGCGGTGGATGGAAATATTAGAAAGGTTTAACATGCTCATCCAATATAAGCCCGGGGCCGAGCTTGCCATGGCAGACGCCCTGTCCCGTCTGTATGTTTGTGCTTCAAGGGGAGAGAATGGGCTTGACCCAGACTGGCCTCTTCTAGTGCTACGTAAAAAAGACAAAGGATTCCCTGCAGGCATAACCACATCACCAGAGAAATGGTCATCAAGAATGAACATCTCTTTGCTGATGTATGCGGGACTCTTCACAGAAAGATGACGGATGGCACAATCATTCCCTACATTCCCACACATCAAAGAGTCAACACCATTCTTTGCTACCACAGAGATCTTGGACATACTAAGAGCCAAAATCTATATGAATTCCTAAAGCATAAACCCTGGTGGCCAATCTTTTACCGCAATGTCCAGGAAGTGTTAGAACAGTGCGAGGTCTGCAAAAAGTTTGCCAAAAGCAAAACCCCGCCTAAGTCTGTACTTCCCATTCAAACCCAACTACTGTTCAAAGTATGGGCTCTTGACTTTGTGGGCCCCATGCCAGGAAAGCACAACAACAAAAAATACATCATCACAGCCATTGATTTTGCAACAAGGTGGCCAGTAGCCCAAGCGGTGAAGGCACACATCGGCAACAACGTCCGACAATTCATTGGCAAAGAAATAATCAGCAGGTTTGGAAAGCCAGAACTCCTGATAACCAATGGAGGCAAAGAATTGACCTCCAAAGACACCAATGTGTACCTCACCAAGAATGGGGTCAAACACACCGTCACAACACCATATCATCCACAGGCCAATGGACGCGTAGAGCGGCTTAATGGTAGCCTCGTGCAAGCCCTAGCCAAACTCACCGCCGGGAGACCTGAAGACTGGTATAAGCAGCTAACAACTGCGTTACTTGTGTGCCAAACCCGAGTGAACAGATCCACTGGGAAAAGCCCGTTTGAACTGGTATACGGCACACAGCCAAATATCATTCAAGCATTGACAGGACCTAAACTGGAAATTCCAAGTCAAGTCCCCCCTCGCTTGGATCCTCAAGTAGTAGAGGCCAACAGCAAGCAAGCAGCCAAAGAAAAGGAACACTTACAAAAGACATTTGTTCCCATCTGCAATAGACATGAAGTCAGGGACAAAGTCTGGGTCATGAATGTTGATAAAAGCAAACTACAACCCGAGAAAGTAGGGCCAGCAATCATTCTAAAGGTAAACAACAATAACACTTACCTCATGCAAGGGCTTGGGAAACGCAAGCAAGACAAGACCTTACACCATGATTGCCTACAACCCTGCAAAGCAAGACAGAAACAACAAGAAACTGCCCTGCCTGCCACCAAACAACAACTGATTCAATACAGCGCCTGGGCTCCTGACGACCTCTCTGACAACCTGCCATCAGAGGAGGCCGACCTTCAGCTGGGGGGTGTCAAAACCGCAGGCTTGACCCGCCAGCAAGGTTCCAACCAAGCAGGTTCGTGACCCGCAATCAGATTACCCGGTCACCCAAAGCCAGACTAGGAAGTCAACTTGAATTACCAAATCCATCAACATGAACAGATGATGATCCTTCACGGTGGATACCTCAATTTGGCGCTTGACTCATTATCAGGATCAAGCCACCCCCTTCTTCCATCCAGCCGTGTGATCACCAATCTTGTTCCTACTATCCTTGATTCACATGAACTATATAATCATGTATCTCTCAATAAAGATTATTATCTAGTTTCTAAATATTTTTCCCTGTGTAACTCTGCTAAAACAGCACAGTTACGACAAAAGCTTAAGGTTTACAACTTTATATTTAAAACTGTATGTTTTTAGCTTCAAGGTTAACTTCTGGAAAATTGATTTTTGCACTTCAACCTTTGATTTTTTGATTTTTGCTCCCTACATAGTGTTTCAAATTTTGCAATTGGGGGTCCCATTTTTTATTTCTACACTTTTGACCTAAGGAACTTTGACCTAAGAAACTTGCCCAAAAATACAGCCTTGTTATCCCTACTTGGAGGTATGGGTAGGGCTGTGACTGATTAAAAACGTGGGTGATTACGGCATCTGCCGTAATCACCACATCCAAGCTGTCTCAGAGTCGGATTTTGGATTCCCCTTACCTAGTGGAATCCAATTTTTTTAAAAAAGGTAAAAAACAGCTTTCTGTTTTCCGGTTGTGCCAGATTTTAACATAAATTTTCAAAAAAAATTAGATTGAAAATTGTTTTTGAATTGCAATAATTTATTATTTTAACTTTTGAGAAAAAAACATAATTTTTATTTTATAATTTGAATCCGGAAAAAAACATATGTGCATGGATGTGTACGGAAACGATTCCGGAAAAATCATACCTTAGACGATTTTCCAGAATCGTTTCAGATCCGCTGCAGCCCTAGGTATGGTAGATCTGAATGAGAAGCTGGAGAGAGGAAATTATGAAAGGATCAGAGTGGTGATCAAGGCCAGATTTTGTTCGTAGACGATGAAGTAATTGATTTTTCCAAGCAGGATTTTTACTCCATTTAATCGTGTTTTACAAAACTAATATAGGAGCGACATATTCTTAAAATGTACTAAAAATTTACATCCAAATGCTTAGGTAAATAAAAGGCTAGTTTTATCTTGAAACCTCTTCTTTCAAATCAATAGTTGGTTTGAAGTTCCATTGAACTTTTTAAGAATATGTTTGAAGGTGATTTGATTTATTATTAAGATTCTGACTAAATATTGTAGCAGTTATGGGGAAATGTTTTCATTGGATTATTTTTTTGAGAACTTATCAAAATTTAGTTATATTTTTAAGTTCAATCATACAAGGTTAAGCTTTGAACTTATCGAATCTAAAGTAAAATACCCAAGTTCGTTTAAATTTCATTGGTTTCTAGCACATAAAAAGACATTTAAAGTAGCTCCAGGGGCTGGGGGTTGATTCTGATGAAGCTTGATACCAAAGCTACTGATTTGATGATGGAGTTTGATAAACAAATATCTGGCCACGAAATGGCAATAAATCAGTAACTCAACTCGCGTCTTTAGCATAATCCTTCTATTTGTCTTTTAAAAAGAATATGAATATCCGCCAGGCTAAAGTATGCCTTTTTAACCCTAATACCAACCAGATCAACAACCCACTTTTTATTTTGCTCTAAATTGATTTAAATTATGTTCAATTCTGCTTCTTATATTACTTTTTACACTTCTAGGTAGAGGATTTCCTTGCAGTCCAAAACTGCAACATCTCAAACCTTCCTGAAAATTACCAAATAAAATACTGTAAGTATTTTCCTGGATTTTAAGCCTGAACTAGAAGTTGAACCATCAGAATTTTTAAGGCTTGATTTATTTAATATTTCAGGGTTCAAGCAACCGTTTCCAATCACTTAATCATATCTAAATTTTATTTTTCCCAAAAGACCTTTACCATGCTTTGACTTGGCCCCAGCTAAGTTATGTCGCTGAAGATCACAAGGGTCGTATTGTTGGATATGTTCTAGCTAAAATGTAATATTTACTTTCTCGAGTTATTAATGTTGGATAGGGATGATGAGGACAATACTCCACCCCACGGTCATATCACTTCGGTTTCGGTCATGAGAAGCTATCGTCGTCTAGGTTTAGCAGATAAGCTAATGAGACAGTCCCGTAAATCGACTATATATTTTATCTAATTTCTGTAGAGCGTGCCATGGTGGAATGTTTTAAGGCTAAATACTGTTCTTTACATGTCCGAGTTAGCAATAGAGCCGCTTTGAGTCTTTATAGAGATACTCTCAAATTCGAGTAGGCTTCTAGCATGGCAATTTACTAATGATTAATTAGGGTTTTCGATACCGAAAAGAAGTATTATGCAGACGGAGAGGATGCCTATGCCATGAGGAAAACCTTTTCCTAATCTTTTATCCAAAGCTTTGTTTTAATATATCTTTTTAAGATAATAAACGAGGTAGCTTTAATCAGTTGCGCAATATTCCAAATTTGAATGTAATTTTAATCTTAACATAAAATACTCTTTAGCACTTAACCTTCTATATCTTGTTGAAACCAGAAGAGAAGACACTATAGAGACAGTACTGATCCGTGCACTAACAAACGAGCTCATCTCCTGAAAGAGGTTTCGTCGCTTTAAGTTCTACCTGCCAATTGGCTAAATTGTCATTGTTGCTTATTTTTTGGGATCATAACCGTTATTCTAAAGCCATATACCTAAAGCTTATGGCTATTACCATTTATCATTCACCTTTATGGATGGTAATGCAAACAGCACCCACCTTATTTCCGACACCGTTATTTCTAGGAATACAATTCCGATATTATGACATCATTTTAAGCATTCCACTATAAATCCCATTTTAAATGACCCTAATGACATCATAATGTTGGAATTCTGCTCCTAGAAATAAGGGTGTCGGAAACAAGGTGGGACCATGCATACATCTAACTAAATAGCAATTTAGTGACCTACACTTCAAAAATTTTAGCACTTTATCATAAAGATAGTTCCTGGTGTCGAGATTATACTTCTGGGAAGTATAATAAACAAATAAAAGGGGAAGATTTAAGAGAAGAATGATACTTTATTGAATATAGATATAGAATGTTATATAGTATCATGGAAAGCCACATATGGTCCGTGTACGTCATGATGGTCATGTGACTTATCTGAGTAATGTTCCTCTTAGGTCACAAGGCTTACTCAAGTTGTGTTCCGCTTAGGAGCTGGATTGTGTGATCCCCGTAATAGATGGTTGAATGATAAGGGTGCCACGGGTCTATTGATTAGACGGTGAGCCATTCAGTGATCTATTTGGTGAACTACTCGGGGCGTTAATTCCCTGAGAGGGAGTAATCAAAGATGTTGCTACATCTCCCCCTGGGGTGCTGGAAGGTGGAGCCTTGGGAACCTTTTTCAGAGAGTCAGGGACACATGCCTGGTACTGGTCCAGTTTGGCGTTGGGAACAGGGAGTCTAGAGTTTTGCTGGGCTGTTCTAGCTTTGCACAGACAGAGGCGATCATGATGCATATGTTTCAGTTCAGTTCGAGCCCCAATTCCTTTGATGAGGTAGGTATTGTTGGGTTTAACTTCCATGACGATGCCTGGCCCGCGTAATCCTGGGTCTAGCTTGTGCTGGTCGTGGTTGACAACCCAGATCCCATCACCGGGTTAGAATCTTTCCTGTTGTAGGGGGATTGCTTCTCTCTTGACTCTTTTACGTTCCATTTCCTCTTGGTCCTTCCTAGCTTGTTGTACATTGGGATCATTGGCTTCTGGCACTTTCTTGGGTAGCGGTAATCTGGGTCCTGCGGCTGTACTAACAAGGGCGGGCTTTTGCCCATAGACTAACTCCTATGGACTTTTACCAGTATTACGGTTGACTTGTGTACAACAGACCATGAGCGCTGTTGGAAGCAGTCGACCCATGCTTTTGGATTGTTAGCAGATAACTTACTGAGGGCTTTCACAAGTGCGCCGTTTAGTCGTTCTACTCGTCCATTTGCTTGCGGGTGGTATGGGCTGGCTGTGATGTGTCTTATCCCGTTCTTGGCGAGGTAGATGTTAGTGTCAATGGCTTTAAGTTTGGTGCCTCCATCTGTGATTAGGAGGTCAGGCTTCCCAAATTTGCCTATGATTTCCTTGCCAATGAACCGTCTCACGTCGTTGCCTTTGTGCTCCTTTGTGGCTTGTGCCACTAGCCATCTGGTTGCATAGTCGATAGCTGTTATGATGTACTTTTTCCCTTTATTTTCACTGGGTATTGGTCCTACAATATCCAACGACCATACCTTGAAGGGTTGTGTGATGGATACGGGTACCACTGACTTGGGTGGTGCTTTGGTTCGGGCGTACTTTTCACAGACTTCACATTGCTCCAGTACTTTTTTGATATCATCTAGCATGTTGGGCCACCAGTAGCGTGTTTTAAGGTACTCATGTAGGTTCCTGCTACGGGTGTGTCCCAAGTCTCTATGATATCTGGATATGGTGTCAATCTTCTGAGTTGACGGAACGTAGAGTACAGTGTCACTGCTAGGAAGTATTTGGTGTAAAGTACCATATACATTTTTGAACAGATGTTTGTTCTTGAGGACCTTTTCTTGTATGTCCATGGGGGTGCCTGGTGGGAAGCCTTCCTGGAGATTCCCCATGATGAGCATGGGCCAGTCAGGGTCGCCATCAGTGCTGAGGGCGTGTTTGCTTTACAACCTTGATAGGGCGTCTGCGGTAAGCATCTCTTTGCCAGGTTTATATTCAATTTGCATGGGGTATCTCTGTATGAGACTCATCCATTCGGCTTGTCTCCTCGATAAATGCTGTTAGGTTTTGAAGAACACCAGTGATTTATGATCGGTGAGTACCTTGAATGTTTGAGCTCCTTCTAGATAACAACACCATTTTAGGAGGCAATGTACGATAGCCACCAGTTCTTTGTCATGGATGGGAAATCTTTGTTTGCTGTCAGATAACTTTCTTGATTCATATGCCACCGGGAGGAACTCTTTCTCTGCGGTTTGGATGTGGAGTACTCCTCCTATAGCGCAGTCGGAGGCGTCAGTTTCTAACTTGTAGATCCCTTCTTGGTTTGGATATTGGAGGATGGAGGCTGTGACCATTTGTTCTTTTAGCTGGCGGAAATGTTAGTCTTGTAACGGGGTCCATACAAACTTGGTTGTTTTGCCTGTAATGGCTGATAAAGGAGCCGTTAGAGCGCCCCAGTTGGGGATAAATCTCCTGACGTAGGCAATCATGCCTAGGAAGATGCTGAGTTTGCTCTTGTTTCTGGGGGCTGGCATTTCAGTTATGGCGCGTATTTTCTCCGGGTCTGGTTTGATCCCATCTTTGCTAACGATGTGGCTGAGGAAGGGGAGTTCCGACGAGAAGAAGTCACACTTTGACGGTTTGGCAATGAGTTGGTTTTCCTTGAGGGTGCGGAGGACTAGGCGGACGTCTTCACAGTGTTGTTTTAAGTTTGGGCTGTAAATGATAATGTCATCCAGGTAAACAATTGCTCGTTTCCCAATGTGTTCCTTGAAGACCTCGTTCATGAAGGTCACAAAGTTACTTGGGGCATTTTTCATGCCAAAATTAATGGCAACACATTCAAAGGATCTGTACTTGGTTCTGAACGCCGTCTTTGGAATGTCTTCGGGTTTCACGCAAATTTGGTGATATCCTGCTGTCAGATCAATTTTTATGAAGATTTGGGACCCCCCCAGGGCTTCAAAAAGGCTGTCAATCAGGGGCAGGTGATACCTGTTCTTAATTGTGACCTCATTGAGCGCTCTGTAGTTGGTGACTAGGTGGAATCCTCTGTCTTTCTTTGTGTCAGAAAGCCAGTCATAGGCAGAGGCATTGGGCGGCTTGGGGTGAGGTGCGGTTGAGCCGGCGGGTAGGGCCCACCATAGAATAGGTGCTAACTTGATAATATAAGATAAAGATCGCCCGAGCAAGGACCAGGGTCCGGAGTTGGGGACCACAGAATCCACCAATCCTGTCAAAGTAATATAGAGTACTCCAAACAGTTGGGTAGAGGTGGTCTCGGCGGCGGCGGTGGGTTTCAAGGGGCGGTCTGGTCTTGGGGTTAATGGCAGAGTCATGAGAATGAAGTACGCTGGTAGGTAGTTGTACTTGTCCTTGAATAATAAGGGCGGTATCTCGACTCTCTTTCCTTTATGTCCTATGTATTTGGTACTTCTAGTCCTTGCCAAAGGGTCAGCAATGAGAATGGTTTCCAAGTCATACTCTGAATAGGCCAGGTTGGGGGGTACTCGGTAAAGTGCACAGGTCCATAGGGAGCTCCTGGGGGTGGTATGATGCCTGGGGCAATTTGGCAGGTTGGGCTCAGAAGGGGGCGGCAGCCTGGTAGTCTACTTGACCCGAATTAAGATGAAAGATCACTAAGACTAGATAGGGTAAGATTTGTTCGAACCAAAGGTTCTTAAAACTTTATTATCTAAAATGATGATGGGGTCTTCACCGTACCGCCAGGGTTTTTATACCCTGGGACTTTGCTTCTTTGATTTTTGCAGGGTTCAGGTTCGCAGACCAGGCACTGGCAGTACATGGGTCTTGGCTTGGGGTCTCAAGGGCGGCAGATCCAGGTTGTGCCTGCTCTGGCAAATAAGAATGGCAATGTCTTGTTCCGCTGCCACTGTTCACAATGTCACCTGAGTAGTCCAATTGTACTACCCCTTCTGGGCGGAAGACTGGCAGTTGCTGGTGGTCATTGGTAAAGTTGTGAATAGGTTTTGTTTTAACCTCCTTAAGGCAAACTGCAACCTCTGCATAGGTTCAGGTCTTTGGTTGCTCAAGGTTAGTGTCAATCTGATGACCATTTGGGAAATTTTGTCATTGGGAGACTGACAGGTCTCAGAGTAACACATTAATCGGGTATGCAATTTAGCGAGTGGGCGGGTTCTTGTCCACTTTGTGTGACTTGAGTAATAAGGTCCTCTGTAGTAGGCCGGCAGAACGCGGAGTAATTTACTGGTTTGAGTCTGTGATTTAACGGATTGGCGGGTCCTGGACTGGTCTGGAGGGTTTGATCTGCCTTCTGGGGACTGGGGTTCAACTCTTGGGTTTTCAATACAAGTATTGAAATGTCATTCATGACACTTTGCCACAAAGAAGACAGTGGCACCAAAAGGTGACTTTGATGGTCTAATGAGGCCTTTGTCTAGCGCTTCATCAAGGTAGACTTTCAGGGTGTTGTCTTCTTGGGGTGTTAAGTGATAGATAGGGTGTACCTTAGGTACACTTCCTTTAAGGTCAATTTTTTGTTGTATGTCGCAGTTGGGTGGTAACCCAGGTAGTGATTCCTGGAAAACAGAGGAAAATTCCTTAATTAGCTGGTCACAAATGTAGTTGTTTTCACGTCTTGCTTTGGTGCTCTTAAAGTGAATGATTTTGTATCTACAGGTGTTCCAGTTGATCTTGCTTGGGTCTGTTTCCTCTTCTGTTTCTGTCAGGAACCCATCCGCTTAGAAACATACCACCCAAAAGGTGTATGGCCGTGGATGGGTTCAACCCGGTGATTAGAGAACCAATTGGAAGGGAGACCATCCCCATATGGAACAATTCTCCAAATAAACGATATTAACCCAAAAGGGGATTAAATCTTCCCAGCAGGAAGTAAGCTCCAAGATAACTTAGGAGGAAAACCGAAGCCATGGTATGAAATAAAGAAGGACTGGGCGGACTGGGCCCCATGACCTTTGGTTCCTCTTTGATGAGGGGATTTGATGACAGTGGGGTGGCAGTGTACCATACGCCTGGTACCACTCGGCGCCACAACTTGTCCAAGTAATCAGGAGGAGGCAAACCAGAATCTGCTCTGGTTCCAAAAGAAAGGCTTGCAGTAAGGGACTGAACAAGGAGCAACCAAACCAACCATTTATACCCAAATGGTCCCCATTGGGATGACTTGGGTAGCATTATGGTGTTTGATTTCAGGATTTGAGAGCAGGCAAAAGAAAAATCAATTAGGTGGGTAAATTGACTTTATTAATGAACAAGTAAATATAATGGAAGATGGAGCCTTATATAGGCTATCAGTGAAGACCAATTTGCTTTTTTCAAAAGTCAGTTGTGATAAAAGGAGGGGAAAACTTGACAGGAGAAGCTTGGGGACTTAAGATGCAATTAAAAATGATTTTTGAACCTTTACCCCTGCTAGGACTCCCCTAACAGCTAGGAGTACTTTTCCCCAGCTGTTGGTGAAGTCCCAGCTTGGGGAACCTCCTGGTGGTTGAGCAATCCACCAGAAGGAGAGGCACTGTTGTTTTGATTAATCAAAACAACTACGGAGCCTCGTTTTTGTTCTTCAAAACCGTTTCTGGTTTAATAACAGATTCAAGAGGCTTGCCGCGGGCGTAACCTCTGATTGGCTGGAGTCCGTAAATTTGAGCAAATTCAACGGTAAGTTTAAAGTCCAAGTATTAATGTTGTCTAGGCAATAAGACAATGAGCGGAGGGACCGGGTTTGATCCCCGTGTTGGGCAAAGGGCAGGCCTCCTGGCTTGATCCCAAGGAAGAAAAGGTAATTTTGAGCAGATATTACATGCTAATAATTCCTTTTTAGGACCTGAGAAAAACCCAAATTAGGAGAAAGGTTTTCAGACCCTGGGTCTACCAAGATTCTGTTAATGTTGTCAGGAAAGGAGGCAAAGGCGTTCCTGACAGTTTCCATTATTTTCACAAACACGTGGTCACGCATGAGGGTGACAAGGTGAGTTGGGTAGATGTGATGATGTACTTTGCTGCGCTGGATGGTGAGAGTGGCACTGTCCCAATAAATGTGTGGTTTGGTCTTTTGCATCCAATCTAGGCCTAATATTACATTGTACTTAGGGATTGGTATGGTAGGTCCACTGATTATTGTTTGTACGCCTCCAATTTGAGCACGGAAGGGTTTTGTCTCTCTGGTGACTGGCGTACTCTGGTTGTCTGCCATGATGACTTTCCTGATACTGCTCTGTACTGTTGGTAATTGCATGAGGTTGGCAATTTTTTTGTTAACAAGGGATTGATCTGCTCCAGTGTTGAATAGTGCTGTGCCTTGATATCTACAAAAATGGAAAGGATAGGTAAGGGGTTTATTTTCAGTTTGGGCGGCAAACAGTAGAGGATTGCTGGAGGGTACTTGGATCATGGTAATTGAGTCCACATCTTGGTCCCTGTACAAGTCTTGTGAGTTGGGGGAGGGCGGCTCACCTAAGCACTCCCCTGATCTTTTCCCTCCTTGTTAGTATCTTTGGTGCTTTCCTGGTTGGCTTGGACTGTACAATTTCCATTTTGAGGGGGAGAGTTATTGGCTCGGTTATTTTGCTTATTAGGATGGGTGTCCTTTTTGGCAGTAGGGCTCTCCTTGCGTTTGTTGGATGCATGTAGATTGTCATATTTCTGTGCTGCACGTTTTTTCTTCTAGGAATACATCCTCAAGGTTTTTGCAACGGGTCATGTCAAATTGATGTCTAATATGCATAGAGAGGCCGTTGTAGAAGTCCAGGTGTGGCCCAGGTTCATCAAAGTTGATGGAGCTAGGGGCACAGTCACGTAGGTCTTTGTAGGCTGCAATGTACTCCTTAATGGTATCTGTCATCTTGAAGGTCTGAAGTTCTGTCATGATGACTACATTGGAGTTCTTCATGGAGAACTTCTTGAGGAAGGCGTCTTTGAATAACTCCCAGTTCTCTTTTTGGTCAGGATGTTGGGCCATCCACCCGCTTACAAATTGTGATGCTGTTCTTGTGACGCAGAGAGAGACTTCACTAACCCAGAGTCTGCAGGGGTATTCTACTTGTTCAAACTTGATTTCAGTGCTGTTGATCCAAAAGGAGGTGTTCTCCCGGCGTAGTTCTGCAAAGGTGCCAATTTTAGCTGTACATAGGTGCTGGAACACGAGGTTGGGTATCTCAGGTTGTTGTTGCGCTGTTACGCTGGCTGTAATGACAGGTAATAACTTGCGGGTTTGGAGAGTGTTGTACTGTTCTATGGGGATAAGGACTTTGTCCACAATAATGAAGCTGTTTGGAATCTCTTGTCCTTCTTTGTAGTCTTCCCAGCCACCAGGGAGTACCATTGTTTGTGTCTTTTTCTTTGGAGGAATTTTTCCTTAAGTTGGGTAGGTATGGATAACCTACCTGTGCTACCACTGTTGAGATTATACTTCTGGGAAGTATAATAAACAAATAAAAGGGGAAGATTTAAGAAAAGAATGATACTTTATTGAATATAGATATAGAATGTTATATAGTATCATGAAAAGCCACATACAGTCCGTGTACGTCATGATGGTCATGTGGCTTATCCAAGTAATGTTCCTCTTAGGTCATAAGGCTTACTCAAGTTGTGTTCTGCTTAGGAGCTGGATTGTGTGATTCCCGTAATAGATGGTTGAATGATAAGGGTGCCACGGGTCTATTGATTAGACGGTGAGCCATTCGGTGATCTATTTGGTGAACTACTTGGGGCGTTAATTCCCCGAGAGGGTGTAATCAAAGATGTTGCAACACTGGGGTACCTAAAAGGCTTTATTTTCAAGCCTGAAATATGTAAAATTCAACTGATCAATTACAGAATTTTCATTGAAAAATCTACCCTTTCTGGGTGAGATGTCAGCAAACTATCTGATCAAAAGCTAGAGGATTTTTCTTCAAGAGAATCAAATTGCATATTAGATGAAACTGGTGTTGCTTTGGAGTCTGATTGCTTGCAGAAGATATTTGTAGAAGTTTTGTAGTATAAACTTACTGTCTTTGCACATCTGTTGAGATAAGCAAGCAAACTCAGCTAAGAGTGAATACAAGTTGCATGTTACTGTAGATTTAGAGCCTGTGTTTCAACCAAAAATGGCACCTTGCCTGCCACCATATTTTCCAATACATATGGAGCTCACAGAGTTGCCCCATGATGTATCTGACGACATAGGACATTCTGCCACCAATATCAAAATGCTGGCAATATACCCAAATTAGGAACAAAACCAATTTCAGATGATGATCCCTCAATAAGTTATTTGCCATTCACACCAAACTTGGATCCCATCACAATGCCACCTCCTTGTGGATTAGTGGCTTTCTTTTACGGTATATTAACTGCTGCTTCTGTCAAAATAGCAGACTTGACCTGCCAGCAAGGTTCTGAGTAAGCAGGTTCATGACCTGCGATCTGATTACCTTGCCACTTGAAGCTAAGTTGGAAAGTTGACTCAAATTACAAAACACAATAACATGAACAGAAGCTGATCCTATAAGGTGGATATCTTGTTTTGGCTCTTGACTCATTACAAGGATCACACTGCCCCCCTTCACCATCCCACTGTGTGATCAACACTATCATGTTCCTACTATCCATGACTCACAATGACTATATAATCCATATCTCTCGATAAAGATTATTATCTAGTTTCTGAATACTTTTCTCTGTGTAACTCTGCTAAAACAGCACAGTTACAACATTGGTAGCACAGGTAGGTTCTCCATCCTATATTATCTTGCAAAATTCTGCCTGTTGCCCGTACTTGCCGCGGCCAACAAAACCTTGATAGAATCATGTCCGGCCTCCTGCTAGTCTGGACACCATATGCGCCTGGTGCCAAGATACCTGATGGTTTTGTCCTTGTTGCAATATTGAGTAATTCACTCTAATTGCTATTGAGATAATTGGAATTAATACATTGATACGATTTGACAATGGATTCCTTAAGTTGATTTCCTCAATTGCAATTGAATTCAACTGGTGGAGCTAAAATACTCAGGCTTTTTATTAACCCATATGAGTTTAATAAACACAGCTTTTAACCTTAAACTTAACACATACTTTGATATTGCCTTTTATTTAGCAGTTGAAGTTGGTGTTTAGTAAGCCTTAAATAGCCTTAGGATTATTAGTATATTTTATCTATACTTTATTTTAGATAAACTTTAGTGCATAGATTTAGCTAGTTTAGATAGCCCAAATTTATGACATTGGCGCTCATTTAGTGTTTTGACCATTTACTTAATTTTGTTGAGGAGGAGATAGCCTTCTTTATTTCCTATTCAAATTAAGTTTTTAGCTCATAAGATTAAAACAGTCTCTCCTTGTGTCTTTTTATTTTTGGCGTCTATAAATTCAGCTTCTAAGTTTTTAATTTACTTGATTCTCAAAAATTGTCGTCTTTTTAAACTGCAAATTCCACTTTTTCCCATTAGTAAACCCATCCTGAAAATAGCAAGGTTGTGTTCAGGAGCAAAAATTGCATTACTCATCTTATTTTCAAAGCTTTTGGAGCCAAAAAGTTTTGCTACTTAAAATCCATTTACAAAAAGTTGTATTAAAACTTAGCGCGATTTAGCTCTTTCCCCCTTATTTTTTCTATTTTTTTATTAATCAAGCCTGACTAAAAATATTACGACTGTTTTCAGGAGCTCAAGTTACATTACCTCTCTTTTTTTCAGAAAGATTAGATAACAATTATTTTTTTTGAAAATAATCAATTGCAAGCCTGCTTATTCTTTGACATGAATTTCTAATTTTTACTTGCTAATACTCAATTCTCTTACTTTTTATTCTTTATAGTTATATTTTTTCCTTCCATGCTTGAGTTTACAGGTGGGGGAGGTATTCCTCTGAAGCAAATATATTTTGTTTATAATGGATTTCATCACACAGTTTCTTGTGGTGGATTATTTGTATTAGAGTTAAATTACCTTCAAAACTGTAGCAGTATTTTCTATGATTTAAAAACTTATTTTGAAGATTTACTTGATAAGTTCTATCATTCAATTGGTTTAGATGTACTTCTTAAATATATCTATTTCAACTTTTATGATATTTGCACTAGACCTTCTTTTGAAAGAAAAGCAAGTGATACAATAAATAATATTGCCTCTAGCAGTTCTTGCTCAAAAAACAAAATGATTTGTGAAAAAAACATAAAAAATATTGCTTCTAGCAGTTCTTGCTTAAAAAATAAAATGGTTAGTAAAAAAACCAAAATAAAAGACTATACAAACCCAAAATATACTTTGTTAAAAAAATACGCATCAGTCAAACCAACTGAAGTTGCTGACAAGTCAGATACTTTCCCTCCAGCTCTCAAAGATGTTGCAGCCCCGGTTGATCTTGCTTCTTTGCCAGCCTCAGTTGCAAGTGTTTCTACTCCAAAAATCCAAGCTGCTGTTCTTACTGGTGATATTTCTAATAAGACCCAGGATCTTTTTCTTGATGATGCTCCTCTCTCACTTGGTATTGAGACATCTGGTGGTGTGATGAGTGCTCTAATTAAGCGTAACACCACTGCCCCCACCAAGAAGTCTGAGACCTTCTCCATCTACAATGATAACCAGCCCAGTGTTTTGATTCAAGTCCTAGAGGGTGAACATAACCGCACCAAGGATAAAAACCTTCTGGGCAAATTTGAGCTCTTAGTCATCTCCCCTGCTCCCAAACATACAGGATTTAAACAATTATCCTTTATCCATCAAGTCAATAGTGATAATACAAGTGAGCCCACTGCTACGGCTATCACTTATGAGAGTGAAAAGAAGAAGGTTATCAAAAATAATTCTGAGCCTGACATTAATTGTATGGAGCACACACCACATGGTGATAACCCTAGAATGGCTCCCATCACTGCTACTTGTGACACTGCTATAGATATGTACATTCCAAAGCTCCTTATGGAAAGAGGCTATGATGCTGTTGTGAGTCTCAACTTTGCTAAGACTCTACTTCTCCTTCCCACTATCAAAAAGGGATTCTCTTCTTACAAGCAAGTGTATCAGATTCACAATCTGAGGGAGTTGCCTCTCTGCAATCCTTGCTTATTCACGTTTAATCTCACAGCCCAGAGGCTCTTGGTTTCCCAATCTGCCAATGATGACAAGGAGCTATACTCATATGATGTGGCCCTAGTAGATACTGGTTGCATTTAAGCTGAAGTAGACAATCAGGCTCATTTACATTCTGTGCCTGCTATGCTTGTAGCTGCTCCTAACAAGGGTACCCAGAAGTTTGTCACTCACATCATTACCCTACAATGGGATTACCTTGCTAGTCAGCACAATAGTTTTGTTTTCTTTACTGTTGGGGAGCTTGCACTCCTAAAGTTGCAATATCCAGATCTATTATGTAACTTTCTCACACTTGCCATCACTGTACCTTGCTCCATTGATACAAGATTTCCTGAAACATCATCAAAAGCCAGTGTGATCTATCTGAGCCCTAATGGTTGTGACTTGAAGACACACTCTAAGGAAGAAAATAATGGGTGATATCAGATAGATAGCCACCCAATAGTTCATCTTTTATGGCTTAAGCTAAATCTTGCTAGTCATGTTAATCTGTTAGTTGTTTATGGCTTTCACAAACTTTCCCTTCTTGACGCACTTGACGCAACTACTCCTAGTACCTCCCTTACTAGTGGAGCTTATGAAATAGAGACAGCCTTGGGGAAGGACTATGTCAATGAACAACTCTATCACACTAGTTACTGGACAGGCTCCACTTCAGGCTGTTACTACACTAGCTCAGCACTAACTAGGCTCAACAAGGTTGGACTTTTAGACAATGATACCTTTACTCTTAGTATTAAGACTAAGGGTGGTATTGTGGTCAAGATTATCAATCAAAATGACGCCATCTCCACCAAGGAGTCCTTGATCTTCTACACCACCAGCAATTCTCAACAGGTTAGTGCTATACAGATCTATCAGGGTGACTGTGCTTCTACCAAAGGTCTTATTCTTGTGAGAAGATTCAATCTGACCAATAACCCCCCTCCTGGTATGACCTACATTACCTAATTCTGCAACCCTAGTGTGTAAACCAAGTCTGAGGTTTCAGAACCTTGCTTTCATGTTGTCTTTGCCCAAGGCATAAAGGCTGAGCTTACTCTTTCCATAATGGCTGGACCTAACAGCCTCAAGGTTGAGGATTCCACAAAGCAACCTGATCTTAACAAGGCTGCCTGGTTAGAAAGTTACCCTATCAGTCTTCCCAAAGCCACTGCACCTATTACAATTAGTACTGTCAGCACTAGAAAGGAACATGAGAAGTTCTTCTACTACAATGTCAAAAGTCTGCCCTTACCCAATTCAAACCATGTTATTACTACCAATTGGATGTACAAAGAGCCCACCTCCCTCAATCCTCTGGTCTTGGATAATGTAAACCTTACTCCTCCCTTCAAGGTGCAATCCAAGCAATGCAAACCCTATGTCAAATCTAGAGGTGGGAAATGTTGCAATATTAAGTACTTCACTCTAATTGCTATTGAGATAATTGGAATTAATACATTGATACAATTTGAAAATGGATTCCTTAAGTTGATTTCCTCAATTGCAATTGGATTCAACTGGTGGAGCTAAAATACTCAGGCTTATTATTAACCCATATGAGTTTAATAAACACAGCTTTTAACCTTACACTTAACACATACTGTAGTCTCTACATCTATAGGTCAGGGAAAAATAAGCACAGTCTAGTGCAAGGGGAAAATTGTGAAATGCTGTTGAGTGCCATTGCTTCTTACATGTGTCTGGTTGCTAGTGCGTAATTCTGCAATCTTCTCAGCTCTTATCACATTCCAATCCCAACTCGCATTCAAGAGCTCTCAACACCCTACAATTTATATTTGATTCCGGTCAAGGCCATCAAGGCTAATTAAGCAAGCGTCCCTCCTCTGAACTCCTGTTGCTGAATGTGTCTTCATCAAGTGTTCTCAGCAATAAAATCAAAATGTGTCACCCTCTTTTGGCTCTTCGTTTTTGCTCTTTTTGTGTCCCGTTGGCCCCTTCGCGTAAACCATTGGCGCCTTTGGGGACCATCAGTAAGTCCCAGATTGGGTTGGCAGGCCTGCAGTCCTTGAACATTCAGGCAATCCAACCCTGGCCTCATCCTAGACCACCAATAAGGTCCGGGGCCCAGACCACATGGCTTGTTCCAGCTCTTGCCAAACCTTACTACCCAGTCTAAAATTAGACTTGAGGAATCTTAGGCCCATTTCCCTCATGATAGGCCATTGAATACAACCAAGATTGACTCCAGCCCAGTAGTGAAGACAAGGTTTGCTTTTTCATACCTGTTTCTCTTCATCACCCAGTCTTTTGAGTTCTCTTCCCTGCTTGCCTCCCACTTGCAAAACTTTGCACAGGGGAGATACTATAAATAAACACCCTATGATTCTGTGCTGCTATCTTGGTTCAACCCTCTCTTGCTTCTTTTTTCTCTTTATTTGGTGTTCTGCTGTTCTTTCGCTGGGCTTTACACATACTTTGGTATTGCCTTTTATTTAGCAGTTGAAGTTGGTGTTTAGTAAGCCTTAAATAGCCTTAGGATTATTAGTATATTTTATCTATACTTTATTTTAGATAAACTTTAGTGCATAGATTTAGCTAGTGGAGATAGCCCAAATTTACGGCAGTCCTCTACCAGAATATGATGATACCACTTCCTGCCTTCAACACCCTGTCAGCGCAAGGTTTCTTCCAAGCACCTGCTGCCACACCTAAAGCATCTGACAAAAACTCATGCCCACTTACGTAGCCCAGAGACTTCAAAGAGCCGCCTTGAAACCTTTTGCTGGAGCCAACAATTACAACACTGCGGCATGGATTAAATCTGCCCAAAGCAAGCTGGCCCAAATGGAATGCCCACAACAATTTTGGATTTCAGATATCTCCATCCAACTGACTCATGATGCTGGTACCTGTTTCAATAAGTGGCGTGAAGAACACACTGAAAAGAATTGGGACACTTTCCAACAAGACTTCTTGGCAAGATTTGTGCTGAAAGACACCACACTTATGATCATACACCAAGTCAAGAATCTGACCCAAACTGGCACTGTGAAAGAGCTCACCTGCACTTAAAAGAAACTCTGACTATGTACCCCTGCAGATATGGTTTTTGACACTCCAGCTACTCACCTCATGTACTATGACGCGCTCAAGTTGCATGTAATGAGACATGTAAACCTGGACCAAGTGGCCAACTTGCAAAGTCTATATTGAAAGATAGAGAAAGCAGAACAAACATCCAACACTCTCCACAAAGCACAAACTGGAAAAAGAGAATGACCTAAAGACTCTCACCCTACTAGACGCTCCAACCAACTGCCTTCTGGGAACAATAGAAACAATTCAAACCACAAATCTGCAGGTTCAAATGGGCATGAAAACGGGAACAGTGGTCAGTCAAACTGTACCCATTTTCATATCACTGCCACACAAGACAATCAAGACAAGGGAAAAGCCCCGGGAGAGCACTAAGCAAGCCAAGCTCTCCCCACACAACTCCCAACTCGCCCAAAAATGAGTACCAACCCAAGGATGTGGACCAATGTCCAATGATCCAAGTGCCCTCAGAAGACCTGGTACTTTACACCATTGCCAGACATCCCAAAAAACTGATGTCTTACCCTTTCTGTTTTTGCAGTTACACAGGATCAGCACTCCTGGACTCAGGCACAGATCAAATCTTAGTCAACAGCAGCTTTGTAGAGAAGTTCAAACTAACCACCAATCCTTTGCAGATTAAAAACGTGGTCCTAGCTGATTAACATCACATTAATGTGACAAAGGAAACTGCCCCTTTCTTCATCATGATAGAGAACCTGCACTCCACCATCCAGGGCCCCGTCATCAACTTCCCCAAGTTTGACATTGTACTGGGCCTGGACTGGTTGCAAAGAAACAATCCCCATGTAGAATGGGCCACCTTAGTACTGACCATCAAATGTGAAGGCGCCAATCACCAGATCTACCCTGACTCAGTGGACCAGCTCCTGTGCAACCACGTCTTTTTATGCATCAAGGAGACCCTGGACAAAAAAGAGAGTCTCAAGACAATTGACTGGGACTCCTGCCAGTATGAGGTCATACATTTCAAAGATCACCAGGACACCACTACACCTCAGGATTGCAAAATTGTGGCTTGTCATCTGGAAATATTTAAAGAGGCTCTACCCGGGTTGCCACAAGAGAAACACATCCAAGACTCCATCCAACTCAAAGGAGCTGTACCTAAGGCGCGACCCATCTATCGCCTTACCCCAAACAAAGATGACGCCCTACGAGCTTACCTCAAGGAAGCTTTGGAGAAAGGACTTATCTGCCCCGCACAGTCTTCTTTTAGTGCTGCCATATTCTTTGTGGCAAAGAAATAGGGTATCCTGCGTTTAGTCACAGACTATTGAGCCCTAAAAAAAGTTACTATCAAGAATTGTTACCCACTACCACTCATTGAAAACCTCTTTGATGCCTTGGGCAGCGCCACAGTTTTCTCCAAGATTGATCTAACTGCAGGCTACAACCAGATCCGTATCAAGGAGGAAGATATCCCCAAAACAGCCTTCCACACCAAAAACAGCTCATACAAGTGTGTGGTACTCAACTTTGGTATGGCAAATGCCCCATCAACCTTTGTGACCTTCATGAACAAGGTGTTTGTGCCCCACATTGGCAAGCATGCCTTGGTATACCTGGACAATATTATTGTATACAGCCCCTTGGTAGAACAACACCACAAGGACTTGGAGGCAGTCCTTGCCACCCTGGCACAACATAAGCTACTAGCTAAGCCCTCCAAATGCCAGTTCTTCCGCAAACAGTTGCCCTTCCTGGGACACATAGTTTCAAAAGATGGCATTAAACTTGACAGACAGAAAATCCAGGCCATCTTCAAAATGCCACCCCCAAAGGACAAGTCAGAACTCCACACATTCTTGGGAATGGTTGCTTATGTACAACAATTCATCCCCTACTGTGGCGTCCTGACTGCACCTCTGTTGGCCATAACAGGCGCCAAATCTAAGTTTGTATGGACCCCCCAATGTGACCTCTGCTTCAGGCGTCTTAAGGAGAAGCTCACAACAGCACCCATCCTAAAATACCCCAAACATGATGGGGAATGTTGAAAATTAGCGTACACTGGCAGATCCAGCAGAAGAATTAGGAGGCAGGGGCACACACTCACTATACACCTTTGAATGTGAAGATTCCAAAGACATTGGCCAAATTGATTTGTAATTGTTTACTTTATTGGGTCCTATACAAGTAGGTAAAAATCTGCCCCTTGGCATTTGCTGCCAACACCTTATATAGGGGTATTGTCATATTACTAATCATCAGCCACTGGCAATGTATTATAGGACATTCCAGCACACTGTAGAGTCTTGGTTGTGCTGGTGAAGAAAGGGACAACTTTCCATTTTAGGGCACAATCCCACAATGCTGTGGCACCTAGCATAAGGGCGCCCTCTGATAGCGCACCAGATAGCACTCATATTTGGTATACAGAAACTTCTATATTCAGACCTTATTTGGTATGGAAGTTGAATCAATTACTCAAATTGAACCTGGTGCCTCAGCGTTATTTCTTCTCAAAGCTGATGCCTCAGTGCTTGATGTTAATTATTGCGGCGCTCTGGCGCTTGCAAATAATTGTTCTGGCATCCTGGCGCTCAATATAAACTGTAGTTGTGCTCTGGCGCCAAGAATAATTAATGCTGGTGTCACAGCGCTTAGTATTTGGGGTGGCAGGAACGTGGTGTGATTAATCCTTGGCAACAATGTCATGGATCACTAATCATGCATTTAATTATGTGATAAATGACACTAATTTATGTAAAGGGTAATTGATTGGCCCTGATTAATTGCCAATAGTTGCCTAACAAATTAAGCTTTCCATAATCCCTGGTCAACAATTCTTCACAAGGAATATCAAATGGAGACAGACACCTTGGATGCATCCATTGGGGGAGTACTACAAATTAAAAACAATGATGGTTACTTCCTGCCTGTAGCCTACAAATCACAAAAATTGACAGACGGTGAGTGACAATACCCTATACATGACAAAGAGTTGTTGGAAATTGTGCACTGCCTGGTCAAATGGTGTTGTTACCTAGAACAACAGGGTGAGTTCACAGCACTGACCAACCACAAGTTGCTTATATACTTCAAAACCCAAGCAAATCTATCCTGTCAGCAAGCTTGCTGGATGGAACTCCTGGAGAGGTTCAACATGCCCATACAATATAAGCCTGGCCCAGAGCTAGTTATGGCGGACACGCTTTCAGGACTATACGTCAGAGCCACAAGAGGCAAGAATGGGCTTGACCCAGACTGGCCTCTCCTGGTGCTCTGGACAAAGGACAAAGGTTTCCCCCTGGTACCACAGACATAACAAAAGAAACAGCCATTAAGAAAAAAACTTATTTGCAGATGTGTATGGGGTCTTACGTCAAAAAATGACCAACAAAACTAATAGCCCTTATATCCCCACACATCAGAAAGTTGACACAATCCTGAATTACCACAGAGACCTTGGACACACAAAAAGCTGCAATCTCTATGAATTCCTTAAACACAAAGCATGGTGGCTAACCCTGTACCAGGACGTCCAGGAAGTCTTGGACCAATGCAAAGTATGTGAGAAATTTTCAAAAAGCAATACCCCACCCAAATCAGTACTGCCTATTTGAACACAACTACCCTTCAAGGTGTGGGCTCTAGACATTGTTGGCCTCATGCCAGGAAAGCACAATGAAAAGAAATACATCATTACCACGACAGATTTTGCCATGCAATGTCCAGTGGCACAAGCAGTAAAGACACATACCGGAAATTATGTACAATAATTCATAGGAAAAGAAACCATCAGGAAGTTTGGAAAGCCAGAAATCCTGATAACCAACAGAGGCAAAGAATTGACCTCTGAAGATACCAATGTATACCTCACTGTGAAGAATTGTTGACCAGGGATTGTGAAAAGCCTAATTCATTAGGCAATTAATGACAATTGATAAGAGCCAATCTATTACCCTTTCATAAATTAACATCATCAAAAGTACATTAATAAATGTACATTTAATGGCTCATGACGCTGTAATCAATGATTGATTATACCACGTTGCTGCCACTCTCAATACTGGACACTGCAACTCCAGCAACATCAGAAAAATGCGCCACAGCACCAGCATTAATTATTCTTGGTACCAGAGCGCCGCTCCATTTTACATCAAGCGCCAGGACGCCAGCACAATTAAATTGCAAGCACCACAGCGCCGCAATAATTTACATTGAGCGCCGGGATACCAGCTTTGAGAGGAAATAACACCAAGGCGCCAGGGTTGATTTGAATGGTCAATTTGACTCTTAATTGGAACTGGATATGGAAGTGATTGTATATCTTAAAAAGGATCACTGATTAATGTGCTAGCAGAGGGTGTCCTTGTGCTAGGCATTGCAGGATTGTGCCCTAAAATAGAAGGTTGTCCCTTTTTACGCCAACCCAACCAAGACTCTACAGTGCAGTGGAATTCCTAGAAGACATTGTCAGTGACTGATGATTAATAATATGAGAATACCCCTATATAAGGTGTTGGCAGTAAATGCCAAGGGGCAGATTTTTACCTACTCATATAGGATTAAATAAAGTTATTCATTACAAATCAGTTGATTGATGTCTTCCAAATACTTACATTCAAAGGCATGCAGTAGTTTTAAAAGATATGGTGACAACCAAAAATACCTCAGATTTAAACAAAATCCAACTATCAGGTTAAAATATACACTCAGTTAATAGGGATTTTTGGCGTTAATGGGCAAAATAGGTCAACACAGCAAAGAAGTGCTCACACGCAAAGCAAAACCATTCAAAATATAATCCAAAAAAGGGGTGGTGGGGTGTGGGGGAAAACCCCCGGGCAAAACCACCAAAAACAAAACACAATAGCAACTCACTATGTAAACAAAATCACTCACCCAGTGTGTGCAATGGATTGTAATCAAGAATGATACCAAGGTATCTAAAATAAGACACACAATCCAAGACATAAATTTTAAAAATATTGTGTTGGGTGCTTAATTTGGCATAAAATCTGGGGAAATGGGTGGAAATTATTTTGGGTATTCTAAAATGGGTGTTGTAAACCAGAAACAACTAATTAAGAAATAAAAATCTATAATTTGTATATTGGGTGGGAAAAATATTAGTCAAATATCCATATTCAGATAAAAGGCAAAAATTAAAAATCAGTGTATGGCTTAATTGAGTTTTATTTAATATTTTATTAAATTTTAAAATGGAAGAAGCACAGCAACAGACTACCATTGCACCCATTGTGCGCCGCAGTTGCAGTTGCCCCTGCAGGTCAAAGAACAGAGTTAGTGCAACACAAATGCCTACTCAGGAAGGAGACAGGAGAGGAGAGTTCCATAGTGATGCTGCACTGACACGGCTGGTTCAAGGAGCACAAGCTGCTAGGGTGAAGAGCATAAACCCTTGGGTCTCCAAGCTGACCCAGAAGCCCACCAAGGTTACCTTCACCAAGAAAGTTAGAGACAAGGAGGTAGAACTTAATTCATATGTGTTTGACGTTGTGTACCGGCAAGAGTTGGTCCCATCAGCCATGCTGGAGAAGGTGAAGCCTGTACTTGATACTAGCTACAAGCCCTACGTCAGTGATGGCAATCAGGAGGACAACAAGGAGCCTGAGTTCTATCAAACCAATGAGGGACAGTTAGTGCTCAAAAAGGTTGCAGCCTTCTACAACAAGGTGCCCATGCCTTGCAAGCCTGTCACCAATCAGGATCCTGGCTTGTCTGAACCCACAAAGCCTGCTCAGAAGCTCATCCCAGATATCAAACACATCATCATGCTTAAGCTAATGCGTGAATCTGGTGACTACAAGGTGGCTGCAGCCATTGTTGGGGTGGATCCCAAGTATGCTTCCAAGACCTTCCACAGATTCATCAATACTGGCCGTGTCCTTGCCACGGAGAAATCCTTGCGTGTTTCCACCATGCTCACCAAGGAGCACAAATGGGCAATCTGCCAGTGGATCACCTGGGACTGCCATCTTGAACTGGCAAATATACAGGCCATGGTCAAGTCCGCTTTTGGGGTTGAGGCCTCAAGTTCCTTTTACTACCATCTGGTGAAGGGAATGCAATTTTCATGGAAAAAGCTTGGGGTATCTCCCTACAACAGAAACAGCCCAGCCAATGTCAAGACCTGAAAAAACTATGCAGAGGCCTACACTGCACTCAAAAACAAAGGGACAGTCAAATTTTACTATATTGACAGATTGGCATTTGCCTTGTCTATGCAGAATGAGTATGGCTATTTCCCAAAAGGCTCCAATGACAGGTTGGCTTGGCGTGCTGCAGTTCGCGCCACAGCCTACTTGATGGTGGCTCTCCTTGGTCCAAAGGGGGTTGATCTGTACCAAATGATTCTAGGCTCCCACAATAGCTGGACCTTACTGTCATTTCTCCGATTGGTCCATGAGTACCTGAGGTACATGATCCTGGTCTTCACCAATGTCATTGTGTTGGACAATGTTGGTCTCCACAATGTGGCTGACATTCTTGAGGAATTCCCAATGATCAATACCAATAGCGCAGTGGGCCCCCAGCAATTGGCCACAGCAAATTTGTGCCTTCTCTTCCTCCCTGCATATTTGCCCTTCCTAAATCACATCAAGGAAGTCTTTGGGTGGCTCAAGTGAGTTGTCAAGCAAGGAACCCCAAATGGGACCAAGGACCTGTTTGATTTGCTGCAGGCTGGGATCCACACCCTACCAGCTAAGACTGTGGCCAAATTCTATGGCCACACTGATTTGTTCATCCACATGTGCCTAGCCAAACAGCCAATCAATTAAAGGCTTACTTGTCCAACTTTTTTATATTCTCTAATTTACTATTCAAGATTTATTAATTATCATTTTATATTTAGATGTTTCCAAGCCTACAATCAGATTCAGAAGGACCATCAATAGATGTAAGTAATTTATTTATTTTATTATATATTATTTTATTATGCCATCTGAGGTTATCCCAAATGCTCAATACTGAATTACGCAAATATATTTATATCACTATGGTCAAATAAATATAAAAATAGTCTTATAAAAATTAAACGTAAAATGTACAAGTTAGAATTTATTTTATTAATGTATAATTTTATGCTTTTATAAAGCCCAATTCTGCAATATATTTTACAAAACTGGTTTGCTGAAATAAGAACTATAAGAATTTATAATAATAAAAATAATATAAATTATAATAAAATTTATTGTAATCATATTTTTATTGTGTGCGTCTATAGTGAGTCCTTTGGTATGTACCCACCCTGCAATGGAGGTGGCACACAAACTCCACTGCCACACCGTGGACGGTGGATACACCCTGGTTAAAATGTTCCTGGTGGCTAGTAACAGGGAGAAGGGACAGGTAGGAATATAGGAGCAGCTTCTCTGGTGGGGCTGCAAACCTGTAAATCCCTGCCAGGACCAGGGCGTCTTGTATCATGTGGTCCACTGAGTCATATCTAGGGGGACCTTCTTCCCATCCAGGGAGAGCCTGGCCTTGTTGATCCCTAGGGGGACCCTGTCAAGATCCTCCACATTGCTGTAACTGTGCTATTTTAGCAGAGTTACACGGGGAAAAATATTTAGAAGCTAGATAATAATCTTTATTGAGAGATAGTGATTATATAGTTCATGTGAATCAAGGATAGTAGGAACAAGATTGGTGATCACACGGCTGGATGGAAGAAGGGGGTGGCTTGATCCTGATAGTGAGTCAAGCGCCAAATCAAGGTACCACCGTGAAGGATCATCATCTGTTCATGTTGTTGGATTTGGTAATTTGAGTTGACTTCCTAGTCTGGCTTCGGGTGACTGGATAATTAGATTACGGGTCACAAACCTGCTTGGTTGGAACCTTGCTGGCGGGTTGAGACTGTGGTTTTGACACCCCCCCAGCTGAAGGTTGGCCTCCTCTGGGGGCAGGTTGTCAGGGAGGTTGTCAGGAGCCTGGGCGCTGTATTGAATCAGTTGTTGTTTGGTGGCAGGCAGGGCGGTCTCTTGCTGTTTCTGTCTTGCTTTGCAGGGTTGTAGGCAATTTTGGTGTAAGGTCCTGTCTTGCTTGCGTTTCCCAAGACCTTGCACAAGGTAAGTGTTATTGTTGTTTACCTTTAGAATGATTCTCTGGCCCTACTTTCTTGGGTTGTAGTTTGCTCTTGTCAACATTCATGACCCAGAATTTGTCCCCAACTTCATGTTGATTGCGGATGGGAACAAATGTCTTTTGTAAGTGTTCCTTTTCTCTGGCTGCTTGTTTGCTGTTGGCCTCTACTACTTGAGGATCCAAGTGAGGGGGGACTTGACTTGGAATTTCCTAGTTTATGGTCCTGTCAATGCTTGAATGATATTTGGCTGTGTGCCGTATACCAGTTCAAACAGGCTTTTCCCAGTGGATCTGTTCACTTAGGTTTGGCACACAAGTAATGCAGTTGGTAGCTGCTTATACCCAGTCTTCAGGTCTCCCAGCAGTGAGTTTGGCTAGGGCTTGCATGAGGCTACCATTAAGCCGCTCTACACGTCCATTGGCCTGTGGATGGTATGGTGTTGTGACAGTGTGTTTGACCCCATTCTTGGTGAGGTACACATTGGTGTCTTTGGAGGTCAATTATTTGCCTCCATTAGTTATCAGGAGTTCTGGCTTTCCAGACCTGCTGATTATTTCCTTGCCAATGAATTGTTGGACATTGTTGCCAGTGTGTGTCTTCACCGCTTGGGCTACTGGCCACCTTGTTGCAAAGTCAATGGCTGTGATAATGTATCTTTTGTTGTTGTGCTTTTCTGGCATGGGGCCCACAATGTCAAGGGCTCATACTTTGAATGGTAGTTGGGTTTGAATGGGGAGTACAGGCTTAGGCAGGGTTTTGCTTTTGGCAAACTTTTTGCAAACCTTGCACTGTTCTAACACTTCCTGGACATTGTGGTATAAGGTTGGCCACCAGGCTTTATGCTTTAAGAATTTGTATAGATTTTGGCTCTTAGTTTGTCCAAGATCTCTGTGGTAGCAAAGAATGGTGTTGACTTGTTGATGTGTGGGGATGTAGGGAATGGTTGTGCCATCTGACATCTTTCTGTGAAGAGTCCTGTATACGTCAGCAAAGAGATGTTCATTCTTGATGACCGTTTCTCTGGTGATGTTGGTTGTGCCTGCAGGGAATCCTTTGTCCTTTGTATGTAGCACTAGGAGAGGCCAGTCTGGGTCTAGTCCATTCTCTTCCACTTGAAGCGCAGACATACAGACAGGACAGGGCGTCTGCCATGGTGAGCTTGGCCCCGGGCTTATATTGGATGAGCATGTTAAACCTTTCTAATATTTCCATCCACTGCGCTTGGCGGCGTGTCAGGTTTGCTTGTGTCTTGAAAAAGATGAGCAACTTGTGATCAGTTAGTGCTGTGAATTCTTCCTGCCGTTCTAGGTAACAGCGCCATTTGACTAGGCAGTGTACAATGGCCAGTAGTTCTTTGTCGTGGATTAGGTATCAACACTTGCCATCCAACAGTTTGTGCAACAAATAGGCTACAGGCAGGAAGTCACCATCAGTATTCTTAATTTGTAGTACTTCCCCAATGGATGCATCTGAGGCGTTGGTTTCCATCTGGTACTCTCTGTCTTGTTTGGGATATTGTAAGATGGAAGATGTTGTGAGCTTTTCTTTGAGACGTCTAAAACAGAGGTCACGTTGGGGGGTCCATACAAACTTGGACTTGGCGCCTGTTATGGCAGACAAGGGGGCAGTTAAGACGCCACAGTTGGGTATGAAGCGTTGTACATAGGCCACCATTCCCAAGAAGGTGTGTAGTTCTGACTTGTCCTTGGGAGGTGGCATCTTGCAGATGGCTTGTATCTTTTGACTGTCAGGTTTGATGCCGTCTTTTGAGGCTATGTGTCCCAAGAAGGGTAGTTGCTCCCAGAAGAACTGGCATTTGGAGGGCTTGGCTAACAGTTTGTGATGTGCCAAGGTTGCAAAGACTTCCTCCAGGTCTTTGTGGTGCTGTTCCACCAAGGGACTGTAAACAATAATATCATCCAGGTACACTAGGGCATGTTTGCCTATGTGTGGCGCAAACACTTTGTTCATGAAGGTTACAAAGGTGGACAGGGCATTGGTCATGCCAAAGTTGAGTACCACACATTTGTAGGAACCGTACTTAGTGCGGAAGGCTGTCTTGGGGATGTCTTCCTCCTTGATACAAATCTGATTGTAGCCTGCAGTTAGATCAATCTTGGAGAAGACAGTGGCTCCTCCCAAAGCGTCAAAGAGGTCGTCAATCAGTGGCAGTGGGTAACAATTCTTAATGGTGACTTTGTTTAGAGGCGCAGTAGTCTGTTACCAGGCGTAAGGTACCGTCCTTTTTAGCCACAAAGAATACGGCAGCCCCAAAGGGAGACTGTGAGGGGTGGATAAGTCCTTTTTCCAGTGCCTCCTTGAGATAGGCGCATAGGGTGTTGTCCTTGTTTGGGGTCAGTTGATAGATGGGACATGCCTTGGGTACAGCCCCCTTGAGTTGGATAGAGTGTTGGATGTGCTTCACAGGGGGTAGCCCAGGTAACACTTCTTTAAAGATTTCTGGGTGACAGGCCACAATGTTGCAATCTTGAGGCGTGGAGGTATCCTGGTGGTCCTTGAAGTGTATGATTATATATTGGCAGGAATCCCAGTCAATTGCTTTCAGGTTTTTCTTCTTGTCCATAGTCTCTGTAATGCTTACAAAGATGTGGTCACGTAAGAGTTGGTCCACAGAGTCAGGATAGATCTGGTGGTTGACGCCTTCACGCTTGATGGTCAACATGGAGGTTGCCCAGTCCACGTGGGGGTTATTTTTCTGTAACCAGTCTAGTCCCAGTACAATTTCAAACTTAAGGAAGTCAATGACGGGACCTTGGATGGTGGAGTGGAGGTTCTCAAGCATGACAGAGAAGGGGGCAGTTTCCTTTGTCACGGCAATGTGTTGTTCATAAGCCAGGACCACGGTTTTAATCCATGAAGGATTAGTGGCTAGCTTGAATTTATCCACAAAGCTGCTGTTGACTAAAGTTCAATCTGCACTCAAGTCCAGGAGTGCTGAGCCTGTGTAACTGCAAAAGCAGAAAGGGTAAGACATCAATTTATTGGGATGTCTGGCAATGGTGTATAGTACCAGGTCTTCCAAGGGCACTTGGATCATTGGGCATTGGTCCACGTCCTTGGTTTGGTATTCATTGTTGGGCAATTCAGGAGTTGCGTGGGGAGAGCTTGGCTTGCTTAGTGCTCTCCCCAGGCTTTTCCCTCATCTTGGTTGCCTTGGGTGGCAGTGACACAGAAATGGGTACAATTTGACTGGCTGTTATTTCCATTTACATTCCCATTCAAACCTGTGGGTTTGTGGTTGTTGTTATTGCTGTTGCCTTCAGGAGGTGGTTGAGAGGAGCGCCTGCTTGGATGGGAGTCCTTGGGCCTTTCTTGTTTCCCAGTCTGTGCCTTGTGTAGAGTGTTGGATGTTTGTTCCGCTTTTTCTGCTTCACAGTACAGGCTTTGCAGGTTGGTTACCTGGTCCAGGTTCACATGTCTCATAATGTGCAACTTGAGGGAGTTGTAGTATATGAGGTGTGTTGCTGGGTATCAAAGGCCATGTTGGATGGGGCACAGAGACAGAGTTCCTTGTAGGCGCGGGTGAGTTCTTTAACAGTGCCTGTCTGGGTCAGGTTCTTTACCTAATGTATGATCATGAGTGCTGTATCCTTAAGCATGAACCTCGCCAAGAAGTCCTGTTTAAAGGTATCCCGGTTCTTGTCAGTGTGCTCTTTGTGCCACTTGTCACACCAAGTGCCAGCTTCATGGGTCAGGCAAATGGAAATCTCCGCAATTTAGAATTGCTGTGGGCATTTCATTTGAGCCAGCTTGCTTTGGGAAGACTGGATCCATGTGGCAGCATTGTCGTTGGTGGCCCTGGAAAAGGGCTCTAAGGCAGCGCTGCAAAGTCTTTGTGCAACATAGGTGGGCATGGTGGTTTTGTCAGCTGGTTGTGGCATTAAGGAAGGTGCCTGAAAGAACCCTTGGGCAGACAGGGTGTTGAAGGCGGGTAGCAGGATCACTGTGTTTTGGTAGAGGACAAAACCATCAGGTATCTTTGTACCAGGAGTATACAGAGTCCAGTCGGGTGGGAGGCCAGACATAATTCTGTTAAGGATTTGTTGGCCGTGGCGTGTGCAGGAAACAGGTGGAATTTTTCAAGATAAGGTAGGATGGAGAACCTACCTGTGCTATCAATGTTGTAACTGTGCTGTTTTAGCATAGTTACATGGGGAAAATATTTAGAAGCTAGATAATAATCTTTATTGTGAGATAGTGATTATATAGTTCATGTGAATCAAGGATAGTAGGAACAAGATTGGTGATCACACGGCTGGATGGAAGAAGGGGGTGGCTTGATCCTGATAGTGAGTCAAGTGCCAAATTGAGGTATCCACTGTGAAGGATCATCATCTGTTCATGTTGCTGGATTTGGTAATTTGAGTTGACTTCCTAGTCTGGCTTTGGGTGACCGGATAATTGGATTGCAGGTCACAAACCTGCTTGGTTAGAACCTTGCTGGCAGGTCAAGCCTGCGGTTTTGACAACATCAGCGCTCATCCTGAAGTAAAACAGGAACCCCAGGTAAACCACCAGATGAAGCCTTTGTCCTTCAAAGGCTTCAGTAAACTCACACAGCTTATTGTATACTGCAATTATTTTTTTTGTGTTTGGTTTTGGAAAAGGTCAGCTCCATAGCAGCAGGGAGCCCTGTCTTGTCAGTGCTCCAGGCCAGCCCAAAGTCTGCCAGG
Organism: Entomophthora muscae; assembly: GCA_014839935.2. Taxonomy (NCBI): domain Eukaryota; kingdom Fungi; phylum Entomophthoromycota; class Entomophthoromycetes; order Entomophthorales; family Entomophthoraceae; genus Entomophthora; species Entomophthora muscae. The sequence goes on along the minus strand of QTSX02000278.1, from coordinate 53,189 downwards.
AGGATTTTGGTTTTCTTGACAGCTGTTGCGTCTGCAACAGCCAATTTTGACACTTTGTGCCCAAAGTTCTCCAACAGGTAAGATATTGTGTGCTCCACCGAGAAGCAGAAGCAAGCAGCCGCATGGGCCCGGCCCATCTCTGGTACATTCTTGAATGGGAGCGTCTCCAGGACGTCCCAAACAAGCTCAATGGAGTTTACACAGTAAACTCCACTGAGGGATACTGGGTCCAGGCGGACCAGTTGGGAATCCTTGTAGGCAGTAACTACCTATTTGGATGCCACCTTGCCATGTTTCAGACTGGCCAATGCCTCCCTGCGACATTGGGAATGCACCTGTGTATCCTATCTTTGAGCTCCCACAAGACAGGGGGGACAGATAGAGCTGTTTAGCCACGTGAGTGGCAAAATTTGAATAGAAAGTGGGCTGGAAAAACGGAACCAGGACCCGGCGGAGTTCACTGTCTATGTTTTCTAAGAAAAAAAGGTAAGTATTTTGAAAATTTATTTAATTTTATTTTTTAGGTTACCCTCTTGTGTTTATTCCTTGCCTGCAGACTTGGCCGGCTTGGCCATTCTTGGCGCAAGCAGTTGTGCAGGCATCTCAGTGTCCTCTTTCCTGGTGCGCTTGGCTGGCTTGAGATGGGCATAAATTTCTGGGTCATCTGTCCAGACAGACGGCGCGGAAAGGGCAAATGACTTGAATTGAAGGCCCTCAACCACAGTTTTTTTGAATATTTAGTAAGCACTTGATTGTCTTCTCCGAGGTGTCTGGTATTTTTGTCATAAGGGCCTTTGCGGGCACCTTGTCTATTTTGTCCCCTTCAAGGACGGCAGACTTAACTCTTGCTTTGACCTTGCGGTCAATCTCTTTAATATCAGCAATTGCTGAGTCAAGGTCTTTTAGCAGCTTCTCTAATTCTCTCATTGATTTTTTACTAACCTTTCCATATGTTTTTATAGCTTTCATCCCAATAAAATCTTATTATTCTGATACTATTGCCTCTTTGTTTATTCCTGTTTGTTTTCCCTTTTACTAAATTATCCCATTTTTTTACCCATTGTGTATATGTTTTACGCTAATCTCAATATGTGTTGTTTGCTTTGTGTTGGCATTTTTTCCTTAACTGCCATATTATTTTTGGTGCTTTGCACAGCCCCTTGTGAAAATATTAACAACAATTTGGTGATCAACTAAATTTGAATTAGAAAATTATAGGTTAATTGATTTTAGATAAAGTTGTTACTGATCTGAATTCAAAACCTTAATGATAACCTTTAAGCAAATCAGGAGGTGAGTGATAAAGTGATTGCTGTGACATAAAGGGTCATTCAATAATTCTTTGATGCATGTGTGCTAATTAATATGATTGGCTGTTTGTTTTGCCATTGTGCGCCATTGCCGCTGTGGCAAGTTGTTGGTGGACTAGTGCCCAACCAGTTGCTGGATTGGGCACTAGTCCATCAACAACTTGCCACAGCAGCAATGGCACACAATGCCAAAACAACCAGCCAATCATATTACTTAGTGCACATGCATCAAAGAATTACTGGATGACCCTTTATGTCACAACAATCACTTTATCACTTGACTCCTGATTGGCTTAAAGGTTATCATTAAGGTTTTGAATTCAGATCAGTAACAACTTTATCTAAAATCAATTAACCTATAATTTTCTAATTCAAATTTAGTTGATCACCAAATTATTGTTAATATTTTCACAAGGGGCTGTGTTTGGGTACTAAAAATAACTGTGTTCTGGATCTAGATACACGACATGGTAAATATACAATTTTATAGAAATGAGCTGAACATAAAGAATATAGCCAACTATAAACAAGGAGAACACAAACTAATTAAAATAAAAATTAAGATAATATAAATAGAAAATGTTTGGCAACAGGGGGTTTATTGGGGCAGGGAAGAGTGATGCCTAGGAGGCAGAATAGTGCAGGAAGAAAGACGTAGAGGTGGTGCTGGCCTGTGGGGTCTGGGATTGGGTGGGTTGGGCTTGCAGGTGAGGGGTGTTGGTGGCGGGGTGGAGGCAGGAGGATTTTGTATGATAGCTGCCATATACCGCTTGTCATATTCCTTGTCTGTCATATTCCTTGTCTGTCATTGGCTGGATGGACTGGTAGGTGGCAGTGAAACAAGGTGGGAGGCACTTGTCCTTCTGTGATTGGTTGCCCATGTTCACATGGAAAATCATTTGCGCAAACAAGTCAGCCACCATTTGGTGACCAAAGAGAGAATTGTGGTCAAGGACCCCAAGATAGAGGTTGTTGAAATCCTGAGGGTGGCGCTCCCAGAGTGTATCTCTAATATTAAAGAACACAACATCAGCCAGATGGATGTCTGTGTGACCAGCTGGGTACACAGAGGCCTGGTGCCCGCGTCCCTGGATGGCCTTGAGGGCAGTGGGGCTACCCTCCATCTAGTGGCTCAAGAAAACATGGTACTTGGAATTTGAGCCATCCCAGGAGTTGAGTAATCCACTAAGTATGTGGCTGTAAAAGTAGCCATTGATGAATTCAGGGTTTGTCTGATAGTAGACAAAATCCTTGGCTGAAACAGCCAGAAATGCACCAATGAATGTCCCCTTCTTGACCTTCTTCCTTCTATTCTTGGTGGTGGCTTTTCCTCACTCATCAAAATTGTCAAAAGCTATTGATAGCTTGTAATAGGAGATGAACATGTCATCATCAGTTAGACTAGTCAGGCATTAGACTAGGGTGGATTCAATGGCATAATCATTCGGGGAATCCTCAGTGCTGTCCCATTGGTTGCCAGCAAAATTGGTAAGAGCCCATATGGAAGCCACCTTTCCATACACCCAGAGCTGCACCATGCGCTCAGAGACCCAAATGCCATGGTGCACAAGTTGCTTCTGGACCTGGGTCAGGGGAAGCTTGGGGTCCTGCTGCAAGAGGTCAAGCATTATTGGGTACGCCTTGGTGATTTGGGACTTGGGGGCTTTCTTTGGCTTCTTGGCTGTCCCAATCAGATTCCCCTTGTTCATTAAGTTATTAAATTCCTGCATTATTGTAGCCCGGGTGAATTGCAATTGGCTGGCAATCTGGTCCCAGGACAGACCCTGCAGGTTGAGTGCCACAATTTCCTGAAGAATTTGGGCAGTAAGTATTCTGTGTTTGGGGCGCTAGGCTGGGGGAGCTGAAGCCTGATTGGCTGTAGGGGAGCAAGTTGGCTTATGGCGGGAAGTTGTTCCAAATCAAGGTTGCCATCCTGATTGGTTGTTTGACAGGAAGCTTGTGTGAGGGTGGGTATGGAAGCAGGGGCAGAGCTAGACACAAAGTGAGTGTTGAACAAGTCAAAGCCATATGGGTTGGGGGTCAGTAACAGGTCAGCTTCCTTGTTACCTGCCTCAAAGGCTTGGGTGTAAACAGGTGCCTCCACGTTCTGAGCCTTGCCTCCATTGAAGCTGGCTTGGCTGCTGGCGCCGTTGAAGATGTTGCTAGTAAAAACCATTGTAAAAAAACCTAGGATAAAATCACTAAAAGTAGAAATTTTAAAATTTAATGGTTTATTTTTATTGTAATCTCAAGTCCACATCTGGAAGGTTCTCAAAACCATTTCATACAGATCAGGATCCATGAAAATGAATAAAATGCCTCTGTTCCTAAATTGGATAGCTGTTGATTGGCTGTTAAATTGATAGTTTTCTATTTTAGGCTGCTCATACTACACATCTTGTGTGAGTTCATTTTGTTTCTTGCTTGTGTAATTTTGTTTCTAGATTGCTCTAATTTTGTTTCATTTTAGTCCTTTTGTTGATGCCTCATATGAATCCTGCTTGGATTATAATATACTCTGGAACAGCATTCATCCATCTCACTTGTTGTGTCAGTTCATTTTGTTTGTGGTTTGAACTGCACTGCTTGATGTTTGATATAATTTTGTATAATGGGCTAGTGAAATTTCGTTTTTATTTGCAAGTTCATTTATTAAACAAAAATATTTAAATTATTTGAATCCTGAATCTTGCACCAGCTTAGATTTTGTTCAAATCTGAAATTCATTTTGTTTAAATCTGAAGTATTTTTGGTTGTTGCCATAGCTTTTAAAACTACTTTACAGTGAGTGTGTGCCACTGCCTCCCAAAACTTTCTATTGAATCTGCTGGTGCACGCCAATTTTTAACACTCATCAAGAATGGGGTCCAGCACACAATGACAACACCTTACCATCCTCAGGCCAATGGACGTGTGGAGCAGCTGAATGGCAGCCTTGTTCAAGCCTTGGCCAAGCTCACTTCCAGGAGACCTGAGGACTGGTGCAAGCAGCTACCAACTGTGTTGCTTGTATGCCAGACCCGTGTGAACAGATCCACCAAGAAAAGCCTCTTCAAGTTAGTTTATGGCACACAGCCCAATATCATCCAAGCATTATCAGGACCTAAGAGAAAAATCAGACCAAGTTTCCCCTGCTCAGATCCCCAGGTCATACAGGCTAATAGCAATAAGTCAGAAAAAGAAGAAAAGCATCTATAAAAGACCTTTGTCCCCATCCAAGACAGACATGAGGTTGGCTACAAAGTCTGGGTCATGAATACTGACCAAAGTAAATTACAACCAGAGAATTTGGGCCCTGTTATCAAGCTAAAGGTGAACAAAAACAACACTTACCTTGTGCAAGGACTCAGAAAATGTAAACAAGACAAAGTACTCCACCACAATCACCTGAGACCCTACAAATCAATACAGAAACAACACAAGACTGTCCTACCTGCTACCAAACAACAATTAGTCCAGTATGGCGCCTAGGCTCCCAACAACCTCCCTGACAACCTGCCCCCAGAGGAGGCTAACCCTCAGTTAGAGGGGGGGTCAAAACAGCAGACTCAAATTGCCAGCAAGGTTCTCAAGTAAGCCAGTTTGTGACCCACAATCCAATTACCCTGCCACTTGAAGCCAAGTTAGAAAGTCAACTCAAATTACCAAACACAATAACATGAACAGAAGCTGATCCTATAAGGTGGATATCTTGTTTTGGCACTTGACTCATTACTAGGATCAAACCATCCCCCTTCACCATCCCACCATGTGATCAACACTATCATGTCCCTACTATCTACAACTCACAATGACTATATGATCCATATCTCTCAATAAAGATTATTATCTAGTTTCCAAATACTTTTCCCCATGTAACTCTGCTAAAACAGCACAGTTATGACACTTAATTATAAAGCTATTATCCTATCCTTATTCTCTTTCATTTCCTCTTGGACTGGTGGCTTCCCCAATTCAATACTGAACTATAGTTAGTTCAGTTGCACTAGTGGTAGCAGTGATAGGTTTGACAAATGCTAATTTTAAGAAAATCCCTCCCAAGAAAGGACATAGTGCTGGCTGTATGGCTACCACTCATCAAGAAACCTTTCTTCCTATTCCCAAGGGGAAGATCCTGGAGGGTTATGTTATCTACCAAGATTGTCTCATTTCTAACCAGTGTTTAAAGTTGACTCCAACTAGGACAATGTGGCACCAGTGTCATCCCACCTCAGCTGGACCCCTTATAACAAATGTTGAACTTGCAGTTGGGATTATTCATATGCAGTGTAGAGGGTGCCAAAATAGTAAATTGGCTACATTTCACAGAGACCTGCCTCCACATCTGTCAAGTACCAGAACCCATGTGAGTGGCCACATCTTCAGGACGGCACATTGGGCCTGCCACTGTCTGTGATGCGCAAAAAAATACAGGAAGAAGTAAGAGGGAAAGCCTCTAGGAAGCTTTTACCAGAGAATCAGGTGAAACTACTAGTACTGGGCTGCGGAACAAGGAGAAAGTAAAGCACACTTTGATCAGGCCTAGAGCACTAACTCCAACTGTTAGTACGGCAGGAAGATCTCCCTGTTACCTTAGTAAAGGAGGCAACAAGAAAGCAGAGTCTTCAAAGAGTCTGGGTTAGGGACATGTGTCTTTTAAAGTAAAGATACAAGCAGAAGTGCAAATAAGTAGTAATAATAAAATTCTGTTTATTGGTAAGAAATTAGTTCCAATTTATACTTGGATTATTCCTGCACATTAATTATTGGGCAGGAATTGGGAAGGGATTAAGAAGAGGCTGGACTACTTTACATCCAGTAGTAGCCCAGGGTCATCTCAATCTGGTAGGAAGAGTTACACCCATGTTTCACCTCATGAGTGAAGGAGGGTCTGATGCACAATCATCACAAGTTTCATTCCTAATTTTGCTGGATTGGGTGGCACCCTGTTCCATCTCTTTTAAGAACAAGGTCAAGTTTTCATGGACTCCTGGTTGCCAACAAGCCTTTGAGGATTTGAAGGCCACCCTGGTTACAAAGCCTTTCCTAGCCTACCCTGATTTTAAACAAACTTTTATTGTCCATTAAAACGCTAGTCTCACCGCAATTGGTGCTGTCTTGTCCAAAATAGATGATGAAGACCAGGAACATCATGTTGGTTATTGTTCAAGGACTCTGAATTTCCATGAGCACAATTACACAGTCACTGAACAGGAATGTCTGGTGGTGATATACGCCTATCAGCAGTTCAGAGTTTATCTGCATGGCATTCATTTCACCGTGGTAACTGATCATGTATCTCTCAAATGGCTTAAAACCTTTAAGGATCATGAAGTCTGTTTAGATTGTTGGGCTATCAGACTACAAGCATTCGATTACAAGATTGTGCATTGTGCTGGTGCAGCACACCAGAATGTAGATTGTTTATCTTGACTACCAACAATAGCATTGGTTTCACCAGCAGCGGACAAGCTTTATGAAAAGCTACTCCTGGACCAGTGTCAGGATTGACAATTTTCTTCCCCTTGAAACCTGGGCCCAAGGGCGGGATTAAAACCCTGAACCTGAGCCCCTGCAGGCCGCCATCCCTGAGGACTAAGGGGAAGCCTGCCTGCGTTTTCCTGGGGTCAAGCCCCTACAAGCTGAAGCCAAGAATGATGGTCAGAATGATAAAGCAAGCCAAACCAAAGAAATCAGTGCACCAAATGGAGGAGTAATCAAGGCACCTAATGAAGGCAACAAAACTTCAACAATTAGCTTAATGAGCTTGAAGTCTACACTGGTAGCCAATCAAGAGCCATCCCCAGAAAGAGGCACAGACCTGCGGCCTGACCCCATGACCACAACTCTAGAGAAAGATAATCAAGTAGCCAATTTGAGATCTTTGACCAATGAAAGAACTCCCAGGCTAAGTGCCATTTTGCTACCTTTGAACCCAAGCACCCAATTCTTCTGGGCCTGCCTTTCCCAATGCCCTGATGAACCCCCCATGGAAAATATTAAGTTTGGAGGTGGGGTGCTATATAGACCAAAGACCCTGTGCTCTAAACTAATTTCCATCTTTGAATAAATGGTATGTTACTTTGGCTTATATAGCTACTGCCATATTTTGTATTTGCCGTCTACCAATTCAGTTCAAGATCTCCCGGCCCTTCTGCCCCACTGCTTGCAGTTTTCTGTCCACCTGGTGCACCCTTTGGGCCATTTCACTTCACTGACTATCCCTTGAAGCCTGAGTACAAGGACTATAAACCAGAAAAGATACTCAAACTCAATCTTTTGGCCCGCATAAAATCTGCTATTAGATACAAATGTCAAGGCCTGTGGATATTCTCCACCCTAAAATTATTTTGAGGGAAATTCAATTATCTGCCTGTCCTATAATATCTATATGGAACCACCTGTAACACCCAAACCAATGCCGGCCTCCTTCACCTGACCTTCCAACCAACCATACCAGCAAGCTTTTTGGGATAGTGTACATCACCCTCACAGGGGTGATCAACACTATAATCCTGGCTGCTGGCCTGTGGTCCTGGATGGGGAAGTCCCTCTCCTACCTCTTTAAGTTAGCTCCTCTCTTGTGGAGGGCTCTGCCTGCAAAAAAACCCAGCCCAAGTGACCCCTGAAACCAGCAGGCCAGCCGCCCAAGACTGGATCCCTGACATTATGGCAATCTACTTTAAACCTGGTACCCTGTGCCTCAAGATGTTGATAATTCTTGGGGTATCTTTTATGCTTTTTGTAATGATAATCACTTATACACCTTTATAATAACCAAAAACCTAAGGAAGGGACAGAAACAGCAATTGTGCAAACAAAGTGTCACAAAACCATTTTTTTGGATGTTTTAGATTGGTTCACAAAACAATCCATGTGATTTTGTGTCACAACTTTTGGAGTAGGTCACAATATGTGCCTCACTCTATTGTGTAGATCACAAAATATAAAAGTAAGGTGGTTTTCATTGATGAAAAAGATGATTTCATTTTGTGAAGGGGCACAGGATGTAAAATTAGAATATTCTCAAGGGCGAAATAGATGGTGTCATTTTGTGCAAGGCACAGGATGTAAAATTAGAAGAAGTTCAGTTGTGGGACTTTATTAAATTAAATTGAAATAATTAAAGATTTACCTGCCATTACCTCACAATGATAGATTTGATCATACCACAGATTGCTTTAGATAATTATATTAAAACACTTATCAAAATATTTATAAATATCTACTTCAATTGAAAGGACTAGCTTAAATACTGATGATTGGACACAACACAAAACCACATGAGATTGTGCTTAGTCACATCACAATTCATGCAGATTTGTTTTGTGACTTTTGAAGAAGGGCACAAAATGTGGCAGTTAAAATTGTGTACTGCTCCCTAAAAACACAAAACCAATCTGCATGAATTGTGATGTGACATGAAGATCACAAAATGAATTGAGCTCAACTGACAAAGTCACAAAATCAATTGTGCCAATTAAAGCTTGGTCAAAAAATCAATTGTGTAGATTTTGGTGCCTGTCTCAACCCTACAAGAACCTTATCTCTTCCACATGGAAGAATGTGGACCTGGATGACCCTAAGAAAACTGACACCACCACCACCGCCAATACTTCAAAAGTTCCCTCCTCCCAGGTAAAGAACATGATTGTCAACCAATCTCTCACAAAGGTGGAAATGCCACATATGGGTAAACTCACCATCAAAGAAGCCTGTCATGCCATGTCAGTCTTTTGCCTACACTTTCAAGCCAACACCCCATCCTACTCCAGTGACACCAAGAAGGTACTTGGGGTTGCAGTCATGCTCTCTGGAGATGCCTTAGACTGGTTTGGTAAGGTCACAGCGGAAGACATGGAATTCTGCCTGGACTACGCCAAGTTTGAAGTAGAATTGATGGCCACAGGTGAGGATTGCAATACTAGATACTATGCCCTGAACTCCTTGCTTGAAATCTGACAGGGCTCTTGATTCATCAAGGCGTACATTAACAAATTTCTCAAGCTAAAAATCTGTACCCATCTTGAGGACAGGCTAGCAGCCATTATCTTTCAAAAGGGCGTCAACCTAGCAATAAAGGACTTGTTAAAGCACCATCTGCCCACCCTCAGCCTAGATGAGCTAATCCCCCTGTGCAAGGGGCTTAGCATGAATCAAGAGAACGCTGGGCCCTCCCAGACCCGCCAGAACTAGACACCAACCCCCAACAGAACAGGGATAACCCCTGACAAGCTCCAAGAACACTACCGCAAAGGACTCTGCTTCTACTGTCACGAGGTGGGTCACTTGACCAGAGCCTGCTCTAAGAAGAACATTGTCCCAACCTCCCTGGCACAAATAAATACTTCTTCCCAGTCTTAAAAATTCCTCCATGTGACCATAGAAGTAGTGGGTAACAAGATCAAGATCAAAGCCTTTATTGATACAGGGGTGGACAAAAGTTTTATTGACACCAGCCTAGCAAAGGAATTAGGCTTGATAGCCTCAGAGCGTAGTCTTCAAGTAATCATGGGAAACAGCTCCTTGGACATAGGCTATGAGTGCAAACAAGAACTCCTGTTGACCTTGGACACAATGTATAACCGTCATCCCTGATCCTCTTGACAGGACTACCCCACCCCCTTATACTGGGCAACTCCTGGTCTGATAAACATGGCCTGGTCCTGAACTACTGCAAGCAAACTGCCACGTTGGACCAACCAAAATCCTGTGACACTGTTCCCTTTTGCACAAACCAGGACCAACCCCCTACCAATAAACTCTTGGCTATGAAGATAGAGCCTAGTGTTGGAATATTGCCCACCCCCCTAAAGAGATGGAACCATGTGTTTAGCAAAGAGGCAGCCACCAAGCTACCCAGTCATTCAATCTACAACCACACCATAGACCTGTTGCCAGGGACTCAACCGCAACACAGACCCATCTACAGCTTTAACCACCGCAAGCAAGTGGCCTTGAAAAAGTATCTTGAGGATATGACAAATAAAGGGTTCATCTGGGTGTCAAAAGCCCCCTGTTTGTTGCCTATGCTGTTTGTAGGAAAAAATGATGGTGGGATGCGTCTATGTGTTAATTACCAAAAACTGAAAAACATCACAGTAAAGAACCACTACCCCATTCCTAATGCCAATAACCTCTGCAATTTATTGACTGGAGCCCAAGTGTACTCTAAAATCAACCTCTGAGACGTGTTCAACCAAATCTAAATCAAGGAGGGGGACAAGTACAAGACTGCCTTCAAAACTTGGTATGGGTTGTATAAGTACCTAGTGATGCCTTTTGGCCTCTGCAACGCCTCCAGCACCTTCCAAAGGATGATTAACACCATCCTAGGGGAATATTTTGACCGCTTCTGTGTGGCATATCTGGACAACATCCTCATCTACAGCAAGTCTCACAAGGAACACCTGCACCACCTGGACCTCATCTTGGAGAAACTCTCCCATGCCAATTTACATGCTAAGCTCAAGAAGTGAAAATTCTTTCAGTCTAAGGTAAAATTCCTGGGATATGTAGTAAAGACTAGTGGGTTTGCAATGACACAAGACAAAGTAGATGCAATCACAGACTGGCCAGTACCCAAGTGCAGGAAGGATGTGAGAATTTTTTGAGCCCGGCAAATTATTTCAGGGATTTCATCCAAAAATTTCTCACATCACTCTGCTCCTGACCCGCCTGTGATCTGAAAAGTTCACCTTTTCCTGGACTCTGGAGTGTACCACTGCTTTTGAGACCTTGAAACTTGCCTTCACCTCTGCTCCTGTCCTGGCCATGCCAGATCCCTCCAAACCTTTTGTCCTGGAAACCAATGCATTGGATTTTGTGGTGGGAGGGGTCCTTCTTCAGGAAGGAGGGGACAGTATGCTACATCCTGTAGCATATTACTCCAAGAAGATGCTACCTACGGAAGGAAACTATCCAATATATGACAAGGAGATGCTAGCCATAATAAAGACCCTGAAACATTGGCGCCAATACCTATGTGGTGCTGAACACCCTGTAAAGGTCCTGACAGACCACAAGAACTTGGTCTACTTCTTCAAACTACGCCAGCTTAACCAACAACAAGCAAGATGGACCCTAGAACTGGCTGACTACACCCTGACTATAGACTACAAGCCAGGGAAGGTGAACGTGGTAGCCAACGCTCTAAGTAGAAGAACTGACCTGGTACCTACCCACCTAGAAACCCGCAACCAAAACACCCAAGTCCTCTTGGACACAGCAAGCCTGGGCATCCACCTGGGATTGATGAAAATCAGAGCCAGCAAACCAGAAGTACTAAGAGCCCAAGCATTAGACAAGTTCACCAAGACCTTGATTGCAGACCTCTCTAAATCCTTGGATAGTGCCCACTACCAAAAGGGCTACTTATTGAAGGGGACCACGCTAATGCTCCACAACCAAATCTTTGTACCAGAAGGGGACATCAGAATCAACGTTTTGAGAGACTACCACAACTCAGAGATGGCTGGACACCCAGGTAGGCTCAAGACCCTCCAAAGCATCAGAAGGAACTTTGCCTGGCCAAAAATGGATCAAGACGTGATCACATACCTGAAAGGGTGTGAGACCTGTGGACGGACCAAAACTTGCAGAAACAAACCTGAAGGACTTCTAAGACCCTTGGATATACCCCATGGACCTTGGATATCTGTCTCTATGGACTATATTGTGGAACTGCTGCCATCCCTCTTGTACAATGCAATTCTAGTCATGGTAGACTGCTTCACCAAAATGGCATACTTTGTACCAACCACCACCAATTGCATGGCAGCAGAAACAGCCCAACACTTCCACAACAGCATCCTCACGCAACACGGAACACCTGAGGAAATCATCACAGACAGAGGACCCCAATTCACGTCAAACTACTGGACGCAAGTGATGAAAGACTTAAGAATCAAGAGATGTGTATTGACCTCCTACCACCCACAGACAGACAGCCAAACTGAGCAAGTGAATCAGATCCTTGAATAATACCTCCAATGCTATGCAAACACTGACCAGGAAAACTGGGCAAAGATGCTTCCCACGGCCCAGTTTGCATACAACAGTAAAGACCACGCTTCCACAGGAATGTCCCCATTCAAAGCCAACTATGGATTTGACCCCACCTGGGACCCTCAGATTGGCAAAAAGGAATCAAACGCCACTGGGTGCTCCTGGATTGAACAGATTCACAACACAAAAAAAACGTGCTTGATCAATCTGAACCATGCAGTGAAGACATACAAAGCTTTTGCTGATTGCAACCAAACCCTGGGCCAACCCTTACAAGTTGGATACAAAATATACATAGACTCCCGGAATGTACCCCTGCATGTGCCTTGTAGGAAACTAGCTCACAGAAGAAGCGGTCCCCACAAAATCACCAAATTAGTTGGTGAAGTTGCCTTCAAGCTGGACCTTCCCCCCTCCTGGAAGATCCATGATGTGTTCCACCGCTCCCTGTTGTTCAAAAAGGATGGGAATTTGCTTCCCCACCAATGGATCAAGACAGCCCCCCACACCCATTCAAACAAACTGCAGTGAGGAATATGAAGTTTAATACATACATAGCGACCAAACTCACTACCAAAACCCACCGTACTATGTCAAGTGGAGAGGATGCCCACTAGAAGAAAGTACTTGGGAACCTGCTGAGCAACCTGACTAATGCCCAAGAAGCCGTCCAACTCTACCTGAACAAGAAGAATTGGAAGGGAGGGAGATCAGGGGAAGAAGGGGATGATGTCAGGATTGACAATTCTTCCCCCCTGGAAACCCAGGCCCAAGAGCAGGAATCAAACCCTGATCCTGGATTCCCCCAGGCCGCTGGGCCTATGGACTGCAGGACTGCCCGCCCACACTTTTCTGGGATCAATTCCCTGCAAGCTGATGCCAAAAATGATGACCCATGCAGTGAAACAGGCCCAGCCAAGGAAATTATTGCACCAAGTGGAATACCAATCACAGCGCCTAATGGAGGTACCAAAGCAACAACTATTAGCTTCATGAGTTTGAAGTCTACACCAGCAACCAATCAGGAGCCAACCCAGGAAAGAGGCACCAGCCCACAACCCAGCCCCATGACCACAACACAAGAGCAAGACAATCAGGTAGCCAAATTGAGATTCTTGACCAATGAAAGAATTCCTGGGCCAAGTGCCATTTTGCTGCCTTTAGACCCAAATACCCAATCCCCCCAGCCCAGTTTTCCCCAATACCCTGATGAACCCCCCATGGAAAATGTTAAGTTTGGAGGTGGGGTGCTATATAGACCAAAGGACCCCGCACTCTAAACTTATTGCCATTTTTGAATAAAGGTTATGTTACTTTGGCTCATACAGCTACTGCCATATTTTGTATTTATCGTCTATCAGTTCAGTTCAAGATCTCCCAGCCCTTCTGCCCCTCTGCCCTGCAGTTTTCTGTCCACCTGGTGTTCCCTTTGGGGCCGTTCATTTTACCAATTATCCATTAAAGCCTGAATATAAAGATTATACACCAGAGAAAATCCTCGAACTTGACCCATTAGCTTGCATCCAATCTGCCATCAGATACAACCACCAAGGCCTGTGGATATTCTCTACCCCCAAACTATTTAGAGGAAAATTTAACTATCTCCCGGCCTACAACATCTATATGGAACCGCCTGTAACTCCCAAACCAATGCCAGCCTCCTCCCCTGACCTCCTGACCGACCATACCAGCAAGCTATTTGGAATGAGTGTACATCACCCTCTTGGGGGTGGTGGACACCATTGTTCTGGCCGCCGGCCCATGGACTTGGGTGGGGAAGTCTGCTTCCTACCTTCTAAAGTTAGCTCCTCTCTTGTGGTGGGCCCTGCCTGCAAAAACCCTGGCCCAAGTTACCCCCAAAAACGGCAGGCCAGCCGCCCAAGAGTGGATCCCTGACAGAGGTTGAGGTAGAGCATCATTTGTGTGGCAGAAGCCCATTGAAGCCTGATTGTTGACCTCCACAATGGCCTTGTAACAGTCATCAATGGAGGTGCAACAACCTACAGGGACCCACTTACAGATGTGGGGCTTGAGCCCATTGACTATCAAGGTCAGAATCATGGTGTTTTGTTGGTCATAGCTTCAGGGGCGGCAAGGGGGAAAAGGTATTTGGGGACGGACCCAGTCTGTTTAATTGCCAGAAGTTGAGTTCCCACTACAATAGGCAAGAAAGTTTTGCTGTAGCGGGACTTCACAGTGTCCCTGAACAACGCCCAAGTGACATCTTCTTCTTGGCTTGCCCAGTTGGTGAACCACACAGCAGCGGGCCCTATGAGGCGCCCAGAACAGTAGCAACCCATATGGGCTCAGGAACTTGATAGATAAAGAGGCAGGTCTTGGTGGAGTGAAGCCAACTGATAATTTGGCTCCTTTGACCCCACCTGCATAGGATTCCAGCTGGAGGTTGAGAATGCACTGTCAAAGGTTCAACTGGGGCAGGGTGACACTGGTGTCACACTGTCCAAGGCAGAGTCAATTATACACACTTGTAAGAATTAGCTGGTCTTGGTAAATAATGTACTTGTCAGGGATGTCCCCCATTGGATTGGCAGGAAGGTCTCTTGGTGGGGAGTAGCCATACGGTCTGTACTCTGTCCTTTACTTGGAGGAATTTTTCTTCTAGGTAGGGCGTGAACCTACCGCTGCTATCACTGTTGCAACTGAACCAATGAGGAGTTCAGTATTTTAATTGAGGAAGACAAACAGTCCAATAGAAAGGATAGGAATGAATAAGAATAAGGTATTGTTTGTTGTAGAATATTGTGATTAAAATACTATATGGGGAGAGCACCAGGCCACAAGGCCACAAGGGGGGTGGCATGGTGGCATGTTCCATGTAAGAGTTCAAAGCCAAGGAATAACTTGTGCAGGGATCAGCAGGTCAAATTGGTAGCACTCCTAATTAGGAAGAAGTGCCTGCCATTTGACATTTCCATCATATTGGTTCATGTTGTTAGATATATCAAGGGTGAACTCATTGAGCGCCCCCTGTGTATTGTAAGATACGTTGTCAGGCAATTCTGGAAAATTGGTTGCAACAATAATGAGACAGAGGAAGTTTGACTTGCCCTATCCAAGCTATCCAAGGACACACTCATTTGCAACAACCAGCTTTTCAAAAAAGTGCAAGACCAATACCTGCCTTATGTACAGCCTAGCTTTGCCATTTGCTGGTGATCTAAGCTCATAAGAAGATGGGACATGGAGGCATTGCTAAGACCTATGACTGGCTCCAGAAAAGTTATTTCTGGGTTAAACTTTTCCTGCTAATTCCAGACATCATTGCTAGTTGCCATGATTGCCAGCTCCAGCAACCTTGAGCTGCTTCTCACAGGTTCAAGCTAGTCTTCCCTCAACACACATTTCACACTGTCAGCATTGAGGCTGTAGGGCCTCTCCTCTGCTCCTACTCTGGTTGCCGCTTTATCCTAATTGCTGTTGATCATTTTAGTAAGTGGGTAAAGGCTTGCCCTACTAAGGACATCACTGCCAAGACAACTGCCGCCTTCCTGTTGCAAGACGTTTTCTACCGCCATGGCTGCCCTCAAGTGTTGTTGTCTGACAATGGGACTAACTTCAACGCCAAGTTAGTAACCTCTGTTGTTGAGTCCTTGAGATCTCACCAGTCTTTCTCTGCCCCCTATAATCCTTCTATCAATGGGGCAGTTGAGCGTGCAAATTTGACTCTGGTTTCTATCATGAGGAAACTTGCTTATTATGACACTGCCAACTTGGATCTATACTTATCCTGCTGCTCTGTTTGCTTATTGCCTTAGTAAGCATTGTGTCACTGGGTATTCTCCGTTTGCTATGATGTATGGGCGTGAGGCTACCACTCTGTTGCTCTTGGGGGCCCCCTACTCTCCTCTGATAAGGCCATGAATCCTGATGACCATATCAAAGATCTAGTCAAATGCATCATTGATATACAGGCTACTGCATATATCTCTGCATATAAGACCAAGATGCTTGAGCTCTCTCCTGACAATACTGGACGCTATCCCTTACCTGAGTTCAACATTGGGACCAAGTTCTCTACTATCAGTATTGAGTAGGAGGACGCGCTCACAAGCTAGAGACATTAAGGGTTGGGCCTTTAGACGTGACCTTTAAACAAGGATCAGAGTACACTGTGAAGCTTCTCCCTAGTGGTATTCTGTTTGCCCAAGTACATGCCAAGTTCATCTGGAAGTACTACCCCCTAAGGCCAATCTAGATGGGGGATATTGTGAATGCCGCCATTCACCATGATTTGATTTTGCCTTTGATGGGTTATTTTGAGGGCAGATCCCTCTCTTTTGCTTTTGTCCCTCAAAATGAGTCTGGATCCAAATTAAGAAAGTCAATTGTTCAGTTTCCTAATTCTGCGCAACTCACTTGCCCCACTCATGCTTGTGGTGAGTGATCCTACTGCCCTAGTATTGTTTTGTGGTATTGCTAAACAATATATATTCCCAATCTTTATACCCTATAAAATTTAAGCTCTATTCACATTTCTATCTTTGTGCTTTCAAGTACTTAGGCGCCTCTCTTTAGCCACAACTAGTAGAGATTAATCATTCAGGGCCACAAGGTAATACAATAACCTTCCCTGCCAAATAACCAAGACTTAGTACTAATCCAATCCTAAGGTTAGGATTCCCCATTGTATGTCTGGGCTAATAAAAATTTTCCAAAAAATGTATGTCTGGGCTGTGCCTCAGAACACAATAAAAATGGTGCTCACTACAGGGGCTATAAGCCCCTTGGTTATCCCTTTTGCCACCACATTTTCAGGTCCAATGACTCCTATACAAGAGGTACAATACACCATTTTGAAAACAGCACTACAATTTACGCCATCTCAAATTAAACTTGAGATGGGGTTCTTTGTGTTAGTGATTTTGAATCACAAAAAATTAAAATAAACAATAAGATAGCTAAAATTTACATATACCTTTATAATCTGGCATCTCAAATTTATGCCATCTTGATTCTGTCACTTCAAGTCAGATTAACTATATACTATTTTGCTAACTTTATTTACATATGAAATCACTTAGTGTGGGGCATGTTTACGCCATCTCAACTTTACGTCACCTCAAATGACTCTATTTATCTTTAACTAAAATAAGCTTATACCTAAACTAAAATAAAGCCTGTTGTATAGTGCCAGAAGATGTTCCTATAGTATTAATCTAAGACACTTATACTAAGAACAACCTAAAATAATGCCACTATGATAGTACTTCTAGTGATTGTCATTGCTGGGTAAAAAAACCAGTTTTGTTATACGTATTTTATAACTTTATTATACATGGGTACATTGATAAGGGTTCTATTAATAAAATATTTTAATAGTGATTTTAATAAGGAAGGGGGTGATTATGCAATTTCAATTTATGTCACTTCAAATTCCACCAAGTTTCATATCATCCAATTGATTTGATTCGTACAATGGATAGGGGGGAATAAGGGAAAATTACATATGATGCTAGGCTACGCTATATCAATTCTCCTACTGTGATTCTTGTTTTCCACTTTTCAAAAATACATATTCACGTCAATTACCATATTAATAAAAAAATGTAATAAGTTGCCTTAAACTTTGCAAATATATATTTTGGCCTCCTCTAAACAACTGGGTACTTTTTAACCCCAGTTGTATAAGCTAGTTTTTTTAAATATTCAAGCTTTACTCTCTGGCCTGGTTGAGGTGGTTCCACTGGAAATTTGTTAATTTAATATAAAAAATGATCAAAAACACTATGTTTTTTTGCTACAGCACCTTGATTACGACACTTTGAAAGCGCCATTTTGACTGCAAGTTTTTGGTCAAAACTCAAAGTTGTGCATACTTGTGTTACTAATAAAAGTTTTATTTTTACAAAACAAAAAGCATTAAAATTTTGATTTTATATATTTTAAGACTTTCTCTACAATTCTATGTAAAAAATTACTACTTTTATATTAAAAATATTCTCATTTTCTCTTTAAAAACAACCCCCAAGTTGCTCATATTTTGATACTAATTCACTTTTAGATGCCTCCCAAGCCTACCACTAAAGCTGCGCCCAAGGCCTCAAAGGCCTCAAAGTCCAAGGTCACTCCTCCCAAGGCCAAAAAGGCCAAGACTACCCCAAAGAAGCAGCCTTCCAAGGCCACAGCTCTCCCCAAGACCCCAACTCCATCACCTGAACCAGAGAGAAACAGTCCTACCCCTCCTCATTCTCCATTTGTTTACTCCCCTTCTGATCTACAAGAGAAGTTATTCAACTTAAATTGTCACTCTGATCCCACCTCAGAGCCTGAAGAGGAAGAGGAGCAGGAGCCTGGTGCTCCTGCAGATGAGCAAATTGAGCTCTGGGATCTTAACACTGTCCACAATATATGCAATTGAAATGGCACCTTTGCTGTGCCCACAACATACCAAGCCAGCTACCCCATAATGACTAAGAAAGGGGGTGCTGGCTTTGTCTACAAGGACTACAGCTTAAGCTGTAATGACAAGAAGAATCCAATCTGCTAACATCACTATAAATGTGATACTGTTGGCTGCCCTGCAAGGCTCACTACATACAGGTTCACTAGATTCAAGGCCCTGGCTATTGGGCATGACTGCGCCAAGCCTTTCAACCCCCTTTATCAACTAATCTACTGGTTTCTTTACCAGGTGATCCCAACCACCAAGGATCAAACTGCCACTGAGGTTGTCAATGATGCCCTCCTCAATTTAAATGATACCCAACTTGCCACTGTTGGTAGCGCCTCAAAATTACAGAGATATCTCATTGATCAGATATATTCTCTGAGCACTGAAGGTGTCAGTGCTTCATCAATTGATCAATTAATCCTTACCAAGGAACAAAAAACTATCCTGTCATGAGGAGAGATTCCTTCTCCACAACAACAGTCAACATGCCCCCGAGCGCATCATTTGCTTTGCCACAAGCCAGGATCTGCACAACCTGTTAAAATAAAAGACCTGGCTTGCAGATGGAACTTTCTCCACCTGCCCAAAGCTATTTAGCCAGCTTTGGAACATTCATGGGCAGGTTGGAAATATAGTTCTTCCTCTGTTCTTCTTTTTCTCCCAAATAAGAAGCAGTAATGTATGTCCAAACTCTTTCAATTTTGAAGGCCAAGTTGGATGAGATTCTCCTAACCATTGAAAAGAAGCCAAATGAGACTAAAGGGCGCAAAAAAAGGCTAAGTCCCAGTCAAAAGAAGCCACCCTAACCAGGAAGCAGCCAGAAAGCCTTCCCTGCCATGAATATCTGGTAATGGATTTTTAACAGGCTCAGGCCAATGCTTTCATTAGAGTCTTCAAGAGTTCCCCTTAGGGATGCTACTTTCACTTCCAGCAGGCACTCTGCCGCCGCCTCCAAAAGTGCTCTGATCTTCATGAGCTAGTCAACTCTGAAGGAACCAAAGAAGCAAAGGACGTTTTTAATTGCTTTGCTGCCCTTGCACTTGTGAGAAAGGAGGAGACAAATGCCTTTTATGATGCCCTCCTCCTCCATCCCTATATCCTTGCCAACCAGGAAGCCTTTGCTCCGTTCATAGAGTATTTTGAAACTCAATGGGTTGGAGTGTTTTAGGGAGCACGCTGCATCAGAAAAGGCGGTGACTCAATCTAGTGGAACTTCTTTAAGCAGGTAAAAGATGGCCTGATCAAGACCACCTCTTCCCTTGAAGGGTGGCATAGTCAATTTGCAGCAAGAGTCCAGGTTCATAAGCCCAAATTCAAAAAAATAATGGTGCATTTCAAAACCCAGCAGGACATCTCTGCCTGGCTCTTCAAGACTGGCATGAAGTCCAAGGGAGACCCCCAAGCAGATAAAAGTGGTAAAAAAGTATACGGAAAAAAAAAAAAAAAAAAAAAAAAAGGGGCCACCCCCGGGGCCTGAAGGAAAGGGAAAAATTAGCAAGGTGGTCCTTGCCTGCTACCTCAAGGATAGAAGGCTTGAGCATCTTCAGGCCATCTCAGTTGCTCTTTCCACTAATGTTTGAGCCTTTTCTCAATAAACACTTTTTTATCTTCTCTCTTATTTCCTTTAATTTTATTATTTTTTGACTTTTTTTAGTATTTGGTACAATTTTATGCTTATTTTAAAGTATAGTTTATAGTTATAATAAATGAAAATAGTTGTTTTTGGGTATATTTTAACTTTTGGGCTTTACGCAACTATGTTGCTACTGATTAACCCCATTTCTTTATTGCAGATTTGAAATTATGAGGCCTTGTTAAGCCTAGAAGTGGTTTTTTGAATTTTATTTTTTGAGAATTGTTTGGGGTTTTTTGGAGTTCAAAAAATCTAAAAATTTAAAACTTTTTTTTCTTAGTTGCAATGCTGTAAATTGAAAAGGTGTTTTTGCTATAAAATCAAGATAGCAAAAATTGAGATGGCGTAAATTGAGATGGCGTAAATCAAAGTGCCATTTTTAAAATGGTGTGTTGTACCATACAAGAACCGTCTTCACCTGAAATCACCAGTCCTCCTATTGAGGAAGACATCTCAGACCCACCTATTGTCCCCACTGTATTGAACCTAAGAAATGTTCCCTGTCTAGTAGCATATCCCATGGGTACCCCTGACCTAGAACAAGTCATGACCATTGCCCTTGGAATAGCTTGCAATGGGGCCATCCCTTGCCTTCAGTTACAGTTCAATTGAGCAGAATACTACAAGTTGATTGTTGCCCCACACTTTCCATAAAATCTCCTTGCAGCAGCTGGTTCTGCCAAACATCTATTGTCATCCTTTGTACAGCCTGCCTTAGCCCATCACCAAATGGTGTTGGGATTTCACATCCAAGAGATTTTTTCTCTTCAAGATGCTGTCACTAATCACTGGGATCAGTTTGCTGCTTACCAGCAGTGGATTCACTCCCTGTTTTCTTTGGTATCTGATAACCAGTGCAACTCCATTACCTCCCAGGCTTGCTTGGTTTTTTTCCATAGAGCAAATGTGCCAGTCTATCCCCAAGTATGTCAGGGAAGGTCTACATGAGTTTCCCCAGTTAGAGCATCCTTGGCAAACTCAAATAGACTCCACCCAGAATGCCTACTTCTCTGATTTCAAATGACTTTTGCAACAGCTCAATGTGTTTAGTATCTATTCCTTTGACTAGTTGTAACAGGTAGAAGACCTTGCCGCTAGAGGTCTCTGCAATCTCAATGGAGGGTTTGATCAAGAGAGGGCTACTCTAGCTGCCGCCATTGCCAAGCTTCAAGCTCAAGTAAATGAGTTGTCTACACCCAAGCCAGATGTCCCTCCTTCTCCCCCATCTGATGACCTGATGGATAGAGAACAGAAGCTATGGGATGCTATGCATGAGCTATGTGAATCCATTTGTAGTCAAGGACACCCAGCAGATCTGCCACAGCCAGATGCTCAGGTGCTTGCTTTGAAGACTCAAGTTGCTGAGCTACAGCAATAAGTTGCTGCTCTGCACAAGATTGTGGCAACTGCTGCTAGCCCAGTTGAGGTCATCAACGGAGATGACTTCTGCCCTGGACTACCTGAGAACCCCCAAATCCAATGTTCTAGAGAGTTGATCCCTCTAGCCAATGAATTGGACCATCTGAAGAGGGATCACTCCAGTCTTGACAAGGATGTTCAATAGATGTGTGAGTTAATTGACTTGGTAAACAACTGGTTTGCCCCTTGCCTCTCAGTGGGACCTTCTATGACCTCCAAGTTGGCTGAGCGTTCTACTGTGGTAGCCACACATGGTCAACGCTTAGATGTTATCAAACAACAGATTGACCTGGCCCACAATGTGGGTGCCTGCGCCTCTGAAACCTTGATCACTCTTGAAGAGAGTGTCCATCAGTTGTTGGCACATAGGCCTCCTTCTGAATCTGAGGCTGAATTCTTCCTCATGTATAAATGTGCTCAATAGCAATAATGGTGGCCCTACTCCCAAAGCACACTTTAAACCTACCTTCAAAAAAGGCTTTGACCCTAAAACACACACTATTGCAGCATTCCTGACCATCTACAAAACAGCCATGAAAAGGGCCTCTGATGAGGTTAAAAAAGAGGACATTCTAAAATGCTTGCACCCAACCTGCCTGGAGGTGGTAGTGCTGGAGCTGCCCACAATTGAGACTTGGGAAGAGATGAAACAGCTTTCAATTGATGATTTTGGTGGCAACATTAGTTTGGAAGTGAAAAAGGATGCTTTCATGCACATCACCTTCAAACCCAAAGAGACACTGGCCAAGTTTGAAGACAGGTTTGATATGGAAGGACAGAAATTGATAACTAGCAGACAGTTGACAGCGCATGAGGCCTACATGGCTTACACTCAAGGTCTCAAAGATAATCAACTTCTTTGCCTCCATTTAAAGCTCACAAAGCTATGCTTTCCTCTATGAAGAGTATTAAAAAGCTGTTGTAAGATATGCACCTCACTCATTCTGGAGCTGTCATGCGTGAGAATTGAGCAGCCTCTAACTCTTGTTCTTCTTTCTGTGGCCCCTGCATCCTTACTATTAACTCTCAGAATTCTCCTAGATGCCAAGGTTGCCACAACTGCAGCCAGATAGGTCACCACTCTTGAGTCTGTACCAATCCTTGAGTTGAGGGTGTTGATCCCAAGAACCAGGCAGGAAAAGAGCAGTCAACCTAGAGATAGAGGGCAACTGCCAGAATTAACTCATTCCGCAAGTTGACTTACTGAATGTTGACAATTTGTCAACATTCATTAAGTTGACATTATTTTGGTATTTATCTGCCAGAATTGGGCATTTCCAAAACTAAGCTAATTTTTCATAGTGAATTATTAAGTCAGAATTGCAAAATTAAAAAGGAACAGACATAATGTTGACACCATTTAAACAAAGGCTTAATTTTAAGCCAAAAACTAATATAATTTACTTTGAAAATGTAAGTTTCTTTGTACTTTTACATTAAGGTCAACTACAGTAAGTAATATCTGGATGTTGACCCCAAATAAGAATCCATAAATTTCTTAATAAAATACACAATATTCTAAAAATAACTACTTTTTATATTTTACACTACTGTTTTTATTAAATATATATTAGGATAAGCATTGAACAAAGACATATGCCAACTTTCAGAGCATTCTTTGTATTATTTAGATATTTACTGTTATTTTAAACTCACTGGATAAACTATAGCTTATTTCTGGAAGTCCACTTAGGCCAAAACATATGTTGAACCAGAGTTTATATATGTAATTATAATGTCAACTTTGTGTTAAATTGACACGTCACCTAAATTGCAACAAAGGGGTTTGGCTAAGCAAACAAAGTGACATAATTTAAGCCAGATTTAATAGGAGAGTTTCTATAAAAGAACGCTGACTGCCTGAATGTTGACACCTTCACTTATTTATTAGTAAAACACTGCCGCTTAACAAAAAGCACATTTACAATGGTATGATAATTCAGGCCAAAGTACCCAGGGCTGTACTTTAGACTTCCCTCTACAATCCCTATTATTTAGTTTTCATAAGTTACATATGCAACTCTTTAATTTTTTAAATTTAAAAATAATCAATTTTAAACTTAAAAAACCAACTCTGGAAAATATTAACCAAGCTTTATAAGTGATTTACATAGTGTTTTCCACTTTAATGCTGACTGTCAGTATGTCAACGTCAAAATTAAAGCGTTTTTTATGCTGACAAACTAAATTAAATATTTTTGACTATTGTGACTACTTGAATGTCATCTTTTTATTTAACAATGATTTTTTCTATTCTTTACTAACAAAATAGCTCTAAAATTACTTTCTATACTTCTATAAACTATTTACTTAATAATAAAATTTAAAACAAGTGATTATTATTTAATTTTATTCATGTTTCACATAATTATTCCTACTTTATGAACTCTACTCTAATTATTGTAGGAAAAATCTTCCAAGAAGCCACAAAATAACCCCAAGTCAACCAAGAAAGTACCCAAAGCCTCTGGAAAGTCCCAAAGTCCCTACCCCAACAAAAACCAGCCAAAGAGCCCTCAAAAAAACAGAAGACAAAGGAGAAGACCCCAGACCCTGAAAGCAAAGAGCCCTCCCCTGCCCCCTCCTCTTCTCCAAGCTGGTACCAATCAGAAGGAGATGAGGTTCCACTAAACAAGCAAGGAAGAAAGAAGATACCCAAGAGTCCAGAACCTCAGTCAAGCCCAGATTAATCAAGCTCAAAGGAATTAAGTCCCAAGGAATCAAGCTCATCCCAGTCCAGAAAGCGCAAGAATCCAACTCCAGATAATTCCCCTCCACCGCCCAACAAATCTTCACCTCCATCCTCCTCATCAAGTATCAATAAAGAAGATCCTGATGATTACCTGTCTGACTATCATCAAGCACCAATTGGCCCATGAGATCCCCTAAAGGTTCATAATATATGTAACATCAAAGGAGAGTTTAAGCTCCCGAAGAAGTTCCCTTGGTTTTCCCCTCTAATGTCTGTCAAAGGAGGTGCAAGTTTAGTCTGTGATGACTATGTTTTCAATTGCAACAATCATAAGAGAGCAGGAAGAATCAAGAATTATGTATGTGAAAATAGAAGCTGCGCTGCCAGAATCAATACAGAAGGATGGGATAAAGTCACTAGTGAAAAAGGAGAGCACACATGCAATGCTCCAATAAATCTTATTGAAAAGCTTCTAAAGTGGTACCTCTACCAAATGGTCCCAGTCTACAAAGATGTCAAGGCTTCTGATCTGGAAGTTAAGGCCACCACACACCTAAGTAATGAGAACCTGAAGCTCATCCCTGACTGCAATCAGTTAGTGAAGTACATATGTGACAAACGCTGTGATCTAGTCCCCCATAAGAAATCAGCCATGGTTCAAGGAGATTTAGTCTTGACAGAGGAGTTAAAGATGTTCAATGGTGATGAGTTATTCCTTTTATATGATGATGGTCCTACAGTAGAGGCAATAATTATATGCTATGCTATACAACAGAACCTTGAGCAGTTGAGGGATTCAGAGACCTGGTTATGTGATGATACCTTTGCAGTATGCCCCTGCCTTTTTTACCAACTATGGGTTGTACATTCCCTTATTGAAGGCAAGGTGCTCCCATTTGCCTACTTTCTGCTTCCTGGGGCAACAGAAGAAATCTACACAAGGGCCTTTAAAATCCTTCAGGAGGGCATCAAAGCCCTACCCAGTAATAGAAAGAGTCCCCCCTGCCATAACACTAGAGCCAATCCAGATGATGATGAAAAGGATGAAGCCACCCTTGCTGCAGAACAAGAAGCTCAAGATAAAGCACTAGGCCCCTCAACTATAATCATGGACTATGAAACTGCCCAGTATAACGCTTTTGTAAATACCTTTGATGGAGAGGTACAGGGGTGTTTTTTTCATTATTGACAGGCTGTCAACAGGCAACTAAAGGGTCCACCTGAGCTCAGCAAGCTCCACCGTCTAGATACATCAGGAAAGTGCAAGTTATTAATTCAGAAGTTTGTAGCACTAGCCTTTGTAAAGCCAGAGCATGCTGGACAAGCCTTTGAGCTCCTATGCCAGGATCCATATGCCAAGAAACATGATGGTGCCTTCTACCCTTTAATTGAATATTATGAACCACAGTGGATTGGACGTAAGGTCACTAAGCGCCAGAGCAAGCCCAGAGCCAAAGCCAACTGGAACTGCTACCAGGAAGTTCTTAAGGGTGAGATGAAAACTAATTCATCTTTTGAGGGCTGGCATAAGCATATCAAGTCCTCCTTTGGAATCAAGCCCAGATACAACACCTTCTACGAGCACCTCAAAGTCCAACAGGGGAAGACTGCTGCATCCATCTGAGATATTGAGAACCGCCCATCCAAGAAGAAGAGAACCACCAAAGAGAAACAGTATCAAGAGAAGATCAAGGACGTTGTCAAGGCCAAATATAAGCTTTCAGAGATTGGAGAATACATCAAGAAGATTGCCACAGTTCTTAATGGCAACCAGGTTATTACAGTCTAGCTTTTCATTAAATTTATCGAGTATTGCCTAATTTTTTATATAGTTCTTATATATTAAGTATAATATTTTTAAATAAATAGTTATTCTAAAAAACTCATTAATAATTTATGGTATTGTTTTTATAAAATCATTGATTTTCTATTGATAGTTTGATGCTTTAGGCTGTATTACATGGCCTTTGTTGGTATTTTACTAGTAAATTATATGTTTTTTGTAGTTTTCAATATAGAAAAAGCTTTATATTCCTGTTTCTGATTGCTATATTTTGCTATAATATGTGAATTTTATGTAGTACCTTTTTGTATATTAGATTTATTTTGTTTTTATAAGTGGGAAAAAATTTATTATAGTAAAGATAGCTAATTTCATAGTAAAATAAAATAAAAGTGTATTTTTATGATTTTTTTTAATATTCATGTATAATTTTTTATGGACTTTTTAAAATCTATGTTGTCACATTACCCTGAAAAAGATTCTAGAAGCTTAATTTTATTAAGTGAAATATTCAGGAAACAGGTTTCTGCTTATTAAAAAAGTGTCAACATTTAGTAGTCTGCATGAGTTAAAACTTAATTCTGACTTTTCAATGCTGTCAAAATTAAAGTATTTTTAATTCTGATTATTGACATATAGTAATTTGCCTTGTAGAATGAGTTAATTCTGGCAGTTGCCAGACAGAGACGCTCTTGGTTGATAATCCTTCCCAGTCTCCCCCTATTCTTCCGTCATTAATAGACTCTGAACCCGCCAACACTGAGGCTCCTCCCATTCTGCTGCTATTCCATGATATTTCTGGCAACTCTAACATGGACAACTCATACATTGATGATTCCAATGCCTACAGATATTCATTTCAGGCAGTTCCCAAAACTATTGCAGTCCCTTATAAACTACGCTCTGGGAAAACTACACGGACAGCCAAGCCTCTTCCTGAAGCCAAGGAGATTGTCTCCTGTCCATAACTCACATAAGCCAAGAGGTCTCATGTGCTTGTGGAATCTTCTGAAGAAGCTGATGAAGTAGCTGATGCTGTTTTCAAGAATGTTTCAGTCTTTTTTGCTCTTCAGACTGTCTACAAGGAGTTTCCAGGCTTAAGATGCATGATTAAAAAGTGAAAAAAAACTAGCAGAAGCCCAAGATATCCTGGCTTCCCTCCCACCCTTTGGTTGTACTACTACTTGTGTGGAGATATCCATCTAAAGGATGAAGATCAAGGCCGTCTTAGACACTGGGTTTCCTGTTAATGTCATCTCCCCAAAGCTTGTAAAGAAGCTTAAACTTGCCCCTGACCTTAATTACCACCAGTCTTATGGTACAGCTGGGTTGTCCATGACTTGTGCTATAGGGGCATATTCTGCTCTCCCTATGCAGTTTGGCAAACTACTCTTGGCTGCGCCTGCTGTAGTCTTGGAGAACAAGAGTTACAACTGTCAAAACTGCAGGCTAGACCCGCCAGCAAGGTTCCAACCAAGCAGATTTGTGACCCGCAATCTGATTATCCGGTCACCTGAAGCCAGACTAGGAAGTCAACTCAAATTACCAAATCCATCAACATGAACAGATGATGATTCTTTATGGTAGATACCTTGTTTTGGCGCTTGACTCATTATCAGGATCAAGCCACTCCCCTCTTCCATCCAGCCGTGTGATCACCAATCATGTTCCTGCTATCCATTGATTCACAATAGCTATATAATCACTATCTCTCAATAAAGATTATTATCTATCTTCTAAATATTTTTCCCTGTGTAACTCTGCTAAAACAGCACAGTTGCAACACAACCTTCTAGTTGGTACTCAATTCCTTAGGGAGTACAATGGGATCATCAACTTAAAAGACAGCTATCTCTCTATTTTAGGGTATGAAGTCCCTTTAATCTTTGAGGAGCCTGTCAATGTTCCAGGAAAACGCCTCAAGATGTGTGCCTTAGAGTACTCTACTGGCGTCTTCACTCTGAAGTACCGTGCCCACTTGTCCAATACAAAGTGTCCTCCTATGGCCTGTCCTGCGTCTGAAGGGATTTCTCTCCTTGCCACTTCTGCTGTGACTATACCCCCTGGCTCTCAAGCTATCCTAGACTCCCAAATATCATGAAGTTTCCTGAACAAAAATTCTTAGAGCTGTACTCTCCTCCCTTGCTAGGTCACAACAAACGCTACCTCTGCCCCAGGATCTTAGATGTCCCTCACAAAGATCCTGTCCAGTTGTTGGTAGCCAACTTAACTGCTCTCCTCATAAATGTGCCTAGAGGCCAGGTTGTTGGCTATGGCAAGCTGCTAAACACTCCTGATGTGCTATTGCTACATCCCTTTGGTACCTTCCAGGACTTCAGCTTACCTGAAGACAAGCCACAGGTCCTATATCTTTTTACTGCTCAAGACTTCCTGCAACTGTCCCCAGTCCAACAGAAAGAAGTAACTAACCTGCTAGATCAGTTCTCAGATATCTTTGCTAAGGATGGCACTGATTATGGTCTAGCTAAAGAAGTTATCCAGCAAACTTATACTGATGATTCTCCCTCATTCCAAGCTAAATCTTACCGCTGTAGTTGAGTAGAAGACGCTCAAGTGTCTAAGGAGCTCAAACAGCTACTTGACACTGGGTTTCTTGCTCCTTGCCAAAGCCATGGACCTCCCCTTTGCTCATATTGAAGAAGAATGGAGGTCATCATATTGTGATGGACTATTGACGGTTGAACTCTTTAACCAAGAGGAACTCTTACCCCTTGCCGTGTATTAATGATGCTCTCTGCCAATCTGGAGGCTCTAAGTTCTTCTCTGCCATGAATCTGGCATTGGGTTACTGGCAAGTTGACCTTTTGCCTAAGGACTGCAAAAGGCTGCGCTCATTACATCTGAAGGGCTGTTTGAGCCTACCCGCATGCTGCAGGGACTCTGCAATGCCCCGGCTACCTTTCAAAGGGCTATTGTGACTGTACTACAGTCAAAGTTGGGGATTTAGCCAAATAAATGCTCTGAAGTATAAATTAATTTCTTTTTTTGTTGTTTATTGCATATAGATAGGTTTTTAAAAGTCTTAAGGTAAAGATTCCTGGAAACTGGATATCTATGTTCAGTAAAAGAACAGAGCGTCAGGATACCAGGGGTACCACAGAGCTCCAGCTGGTGAGGGAGGAGACAAAGCAGGTACAGGCATGACCCACCAGATGATAAGACCTAACTTTATCAGGTAGGAAAGGGCCTTCCCAGCCACAGCCCAAGATCCAGCCGCTGGCAAGGCAGAGTCAATCAAACCTGTGAGTGCCAGGTAAAGCACTCCCAGGAATTGACTACTCTGGCCAGTGGCATCAGAAGTGGGGAGGATTGAGATAGTTGGCTTGGGTGTTGGGGGCGGTTCCATGGGGACCAAGTAGGCAGCAGGGTTGTTGTACTTCCTGTTGAAGATCAGAGGGTAGATGGTGATTGCTTTGCTGTCACAGACAATTTGGTAGGGTTCCTTGGGGGCGTTTGGGCGGGTGTACCACTGCAAGTCTTCCAATATCCAGGGTTTGTGATCAGGATTGACGGGATACTCAGTGAAATACACAGGGCCAAATGGAGCATTGTGTGGGAGGTAGTAGTCAAAGGCTTCAGGTTTATCAACAGGAGTTTGACTATCTATCCCAGTAGATGGGTACTGACGCTTGGGTGTATGCAGATGAAAGAGTATCAAAAATAGGTATGGAAACAGATTGGTGAACCAAAGGTTCATAACAACTTTATTTGGTAAGGATGATGATACAGAACTTTTTCAAGTGCTTCTGGTTTATATACTTACTCACTTACAGGTGCCTCTGGGAATTCTTCTGGTGCTATCTGTTTGGCAAGGCTTGGCATCTCAGGTTCTGCTGTTTGGTTGGCTGCTTCATGGTTATTTTTGGGGTTTTCAGGAACAGTTGTTTGGCTTTTTGATGGTCCATCTTGGCTTGGCTGATCATTGACTTTGGAAGGTTTGGCTTCTGGGGCTTTGGGGGTTTTCCCAATTTGATCACTATTTTTGGACTGGCTTGACAGGCTCTCTTGAGCCCAAGGAACTTGATTAAAAAAGGGGTCCCCAATTGGGGACCCCAAATTACTTAATGGAGGGTGGGCTTGAACTGGGTTTACTTGGCAGCTAAAAATAGCCTGCCCAGGCCCAGCAAAACCCACCAAGGCTTGGGCGTAGCTTTTGGGGCCCAAAGTGGGCCCCTCAGCTACCACCAGGGCAGGAATGGTTCCTGCACCTGGATTTGCTTTGAAAAGCAAAAATCCAGGTGAGGGCAAATCTCCTCCGCCTGCTAGCTCCTGCCTGGTGGCTAGGAGCAGGTTTGATTCCCGCTCAGGGCTTTGAAACTGTTACTTTTGTAACACAGAGGTAAAGATTGGCTGAGTCAATCTTGGAGACTGGGTGTCTCAAAAACGGTTTAATTAATTGGGAAAATTAATTAATAAATGCATAGTGATATAATTAATGAGGATTTAACTATATTGTTTAATGGTCTTTACTGTGTCAAGAGGTTTGGTTAAGGTTAACCATAAAGAAACCCCTGGATTTTGGGTTAAAAGTGCCGCCTTTGAAAATTCATTAGGATGGAAGCACTGCTACGCTGCCTAAGTGATTTTGTAAAGCGCTGAGGTGTTTAGTTCAAGTTTTGAAGCATTTTAATGGGTTTTAATGCGAAAAAAACCATTCAATGCAAAGATAACTAAATAAAGGCAAGGATGCCTAGAAATTTAGGTTTGATCAGCTGGTTCCCAGTTGGAACACTGATAGCTGAGTTTTGGGATGTGCAATTCACAGGGTTTTGGCGCTGGGAGCTGGGGAAGCTCCATGCCAAATTGGTACATTGGGTTGAATGGAGTCAGGTGACTTCTGCCCATTGTAGGTTAATTCTCATAGGTTGAGAATTGTTGGTGATCTTTTAGGTAAAGATCTATGTTGGATGACTCAAATGCCAGACCCTATGGTGACACAAATCATTGGTTGGTTTAGGAACCAGAGGGGTTTTCAGCCATATATGCCCCGAATGGTAAATAAGCAAAAACAGTTAAACATGAATAAAAGAAGTTCACATTGTTGGTTTTGATGCTTTCCCTCACCTATTTTTCAATTATCATGTCTTCTTTGTTAAAATTTGAGAGAGTCAAATTTGGGGTGCTTTGTGTAGAGACCGCTGCTGCAAGGAAGGAAGTACCTAGTAGTTCATTGGAAGAAGCTTGGTCCAGCCTAGAGGTTATCAAAACTATCCCTGAAGAGTCCTTGGTAGAAGTCAAGGCTGCTTTTGAAGAGCTGTATTCTGACTATTTTGCAAAGGAGGGGACTCCTGCCCAAGGCAACCAAATTTACGCTTGGGATGCCTGGGTCTTATTGGTAGGATGGGATGAAATCTTGCAGCAAGTTAAAGAAATGGCAATCCGTGAAATTGAGGCATTGAGGTTAAGAGAGGGAAAAAGCGTTGAAATAATGGCTCGTTGGTGGGATGATAAAAGAGCATTATCCCAGAAAATTGCCTCCCTGGAGGCCAAGCTCCTCAAAGCTTTGTCACAGGAAGGTAATGGAAACAAGAGTCAAGGGCAGGATTATGGTAAAATGGACTGGTTAGGCCTGGATCTATCACAGCTATGGACTCCATTCTCTGCAACTTAAAACTGTCATATGTCTTGGTGTACTTGGATGATATAACAGTCTTCAGCGCAACCTTTACTGATCACCTAGCCCACCTAAAGGAAGTTTCACTTAATATTTGTGAAGCTGGCCTCAAACTGAAACCATCAAAGTGTACTTTCTTAAAGGAACGTCTTGAATTCTTGGGCTATGAAGTAACCTGGACTGGGATTTGTCCTATGACCAAGAAAGTTGAGGCCATTAAAAAGATGCTTCCACCTACCAATCTGCAAGAAGTACAGGTCTTTCTGGGCATAATGGGTTTCTATAGACAGTTTATCCCTGACTTTGCTGACACTAGTGAGCTTCTGGTTCAACTTTTATGCAATGTCCCCTTCTAATGGACCACTAGTCAACAACAGGCCTTTGAGACTCTCAAGCAAAAACTCAAAGAGGCTCCCATCTTGGTGTATCTTGACTATGATAAGGAATTTGTCCTTTACAAAGATGCTAGTGAACTAGCTATTGGGGCCATCCTGGCCCAACTAGATGATAAAGGAGTGGATCACCCTGTAGTGTATACTTCTTGTGTTCTCAACAAACATGAGAAGAACTATAGTGTCACAGAGAAAGAATGCCTTGCTGTATTGCATGCAGTTAAGCAATTCTGCCATTATGTTTACTGTACTCATTTCGCTGTGGTTACTGACAATCCCGTGTTGCTCAAGTGGCTAAAACAGCTCAAAGAACCTGAAGGGCAACTAGTATATGGGCCCTTTGCCTTCAGGGCTATGACTTCACATTGCTATTACATTTCCCCAGAATCCAGCATCAAAAGAACTCGGGGGGTATTTCTGGGAGAACCTCCTGCTGCTGATTCCAGACGTCATTGCTAGTTGCCAGGACTGCCAGCTCCAACAACCTCAAGCTGCCTCTCACAAGTTCAAGCTAGTCTCTCCACAGCACACCTTTCACACTGTCAGTATTGACGCTGTAGGGCCTCTACCCTGCTCTTGCTCAGGTTGCTGCTTCATCCTGATTGATGTTGATCATTTCAGCAAATGGGTGGAAGCTTGCCCTACTAAGGATATCTGTGAGAGAGGGGGGCTAAACTAACTAAGTTTGGCTCCCATCCTGGAAAGACAAACCACCAGGATGCCACCCAGTGAATCACTGGGACGGCCGCTCTGAGAGGGGCCCAGAGAGAGGACGCTGGGGACAGTTGAGGGAAGTAGGAGTTCAATCCCATCAACACAAGGCCAGCAACCAACCAAGGGGCACAAGAGAGAGCAAGAGGAAGGGCCTCTGTTTCCTGAAGGGGGGCAGAATCTGTAACATCCTGCATTGGAGGGGGAGACAAGGGAGGGCCCTTGCCGCAGAGAGTGGGTAAGATGGACTCAGCAGAGTGCAATTCCAAGTTGTTGCAAGTCAGGCTCTTGACTATAGCCTCACTGGAAGTGAGGAGATCACTCAGGAAAAGCAGAAGGCTAGAGGGATCATCCCTCACAAGGCAGGCCAAAGAGGAGAGGTGCAACCACAAATTGGGGGAAGTGGACCAGAGAAGCAACAAAAAGGGAGTCAAGGTAAGCCTTGCAAATTTTATGACTGGGAGTATCTTCACAAAATTCTATGGGAAATTTGGAGTCTAACAGTATAGTTTGGAGACCCCAAAAGAATAAAAAATACTGGAATTAAGGTATCACCACAGGCAAGACAAACCAAGACTTAAAAGATTTTTATATATCTTTAACTTGGTCTCGGAGGTCTTGTATCTTAAAGGCGGAGCAAGGACAGACTCAAAGTCAAGCAAAAACAAGGAAAAATAAAAGTAAAAGTAAGTATTTATATATAGATTTAACTTGAATTCTAGGATTGAACTGTTCTGTATTTTGAAAGTGAGCATAAGTATGATAGCAACTATACACTAACACTTCTTCTAGGGGCTTTGGAAAAGCAACAGGGTTTGAACTAAGCCAAAGGAAGGTGAGATTAAAGGGGGAAACTACTAACACTTTCTAGAATGTATAGGAAACCCAAAAAGAGTTCCCAAACAATATTTTCAAAGAAATCTGGCAACAAAGACCCAAACTTCAATTGGAATTGTAGAATCAACAAGCAGGGGACCAAAAGTCCCCTGGCTATGTTTAAGGGATGTGTTTGCCAAGTAGTCTGTCACATGACTATCTGCCCAGAATCTGATTGGACAGATGAGAAATTTTGCTGACCTAAATCTGGGGAGCTGGAGAGTTTCACACCAATTTCTGGAGAGCCACCTGATTGGCTGGAGTAGAGCCCAGGCATTTGGGGACCCTTAAACTCTTGGGAAGCCAATGTGGAGCCGTTTGATTGGCCTGTCCTAATACTCATTAATAACAGCCAACACCAAGCTTGCAAATAGTCCAAATTAATTAGGGTTTCCTCTATGGATGGGGCAATAAATGCTGGAGAGTCCACAGAGTATGCTAACACAAATCTTTTGTACACAGTGAGGGCTAAATCTTTGAGTGAATTAAGTGGTTTTGCTGGACTTTGAGCGGTTTTTTTGTATGACAAGGAAAGACGGTCCTATCTAAGGCCAAAGGGGGCAATAAATTTACAATATCACTGCTAAGACAACTGTGGCCTTCCTTCTGCAAGATATATTCTATTGCCATGGCTGCCCTCAAGTGCTGTTGTCAGAAAATGGAACTATCTTCAATGCTAAGTTGGTGACTTCTGTTGTCAAGGCTCTAGGATCCCATCAAGCCTTCTCAGCTCCCTATAATCCTTCCACTAGCGGGGCTGTAGAGCGTGCTAATTTGACCTTGGTTTCC
This sequence comes from Entomophthora muscae, assembly GCA_014839935.2. Lineage (NCBI taxonomy): Eukaryota > Fungi > Entomophthoromycota > Entomophthoromycetes > Entomophthorales > Entomophthoraceae > Entomophthora > Entomophthora muscae. The sequence continues at coordinate 18,551 of QTSX02000278.1, read as the reverse complement.
ATCATGAGAAAGCTTACTTACTACAATGCTGCAAACTGGGATCTATACTTATCTGCTGCTCTCTTTGCCTATTGCCTCAGCAAATATTGTGTTGCAGGGTATTCCCCCTTTGATATGTTGTATGGGCGCGGGGGGGGAAAAAAAAAAAAAAAGGGGGGGGGAAAAAAGATTGATGTGTTTCAGAAGGCCACCACTCTGTCACTCCTGGGCCCCCTACTCTCTTCTGACAAGGCCATAGATTTGGATGCCCATATTAAGACTTATTCAGCTGCATAATTGACATACAGGCCACTGTGTATACTTCTGTGTATAAGACCAAGATGCTTGAACTCTCTCTGACAATGCTGGATGTTCTCCCTTGCCTGAGTTTAAAATTGTGGATCATGTTCTCTACTATCAGCATAGAGTAGGAGGACGCGCTCACAAGCTAGATATGTTGTGGGTTGGACCTTTAGAAGTAACCTTCAAACAAGGGTCAGAGTACACCGTGAAACTCCTCTCTAGTGGTTGACTGTTTGCCTGAGTACATGCCAAGTTCATCTGGAAGTACTACACCCTAAGGCCAATCTAGAAGGGGGCAATGTTGTGAATGCCGCTATTTACACAATTTTGATTTTGCCTTTGATGGTTTATTTTGAGGGAAAATCCCTTGCTTTTGTCTTTTGCTCCTCAATTTGAGTCTGTTTCCAAACTAGGGAATTCAATTGTTTGGTTTTCTGATTCTGTGCAACTCACTTGCCCCACTCATGCTTGTGGTGAGTGATCCTACTGTCCTAGTATTGTTTTGTGGTATTGCTAAACAATATATATTCCTAATCTTTATACCCAATAAAATTTAAGTTATATTCACATTTCTGTCTTTGTGTTTCCAAGTACTTCTGCGCCTCTCTCTAGCCATAACTAGTAGAGATTAATCATTCAGGGCCACAAAGTAATTGCATAGCCTTCCCTGCCATCTAACCAAGAATTAGTATGAATCCAATCCTAAGGTTAGGATTCCCCATTGTGTGTCTGTGCTGCGCTTCAGAAAACAACATACTCATTACTATTGGGTATTACACATAGCTTTGAAAGCTACTGTATAGACTTGACTTAACTGTGGGTGGGACAACCTGATCTGGTCCAGCCAGGCTCTTCTGATAAGTTGAAATCCTTGCTAAGTGATAAAATATTTTTAATTGCTTTTATAAAGTCAATTGAGATTAGGGTTGGGACAGGAAGCAAAATTGACACAATTATTTTTGTGGCTTTAACAGTTGGGCAAAAATCATTTTGTGACCTTCAGGTCATATCAGAATTCATGCAGATTTGTTTTGTGTTTTTAGGGAGCTGTTCACAATTGCAACTGTCACATTTTGTGCTCTGCTCCTAAAGTCACAGAACAGCATGCATGAATTGTGATGTGACCAAGCACAATCTCATTTGGTTTTGTGTTGTGTCCTGTCAGGGACCCACTTGAGAGGGAACAAGTTCCAAATCTGGTGAGCCAAGGCCCCTATGTTAAATCCTGCAATGACCAAACCAATGGGTACTATGACCATAGCCAAATGACCAAAATGGCCCAGGTAGGCAAATTTACTCATCATAGAACTGAAACAGCCCAATAGGTAATATCCTACCAAGTATGTCAATAAGTAGAATGATGTGTTGGGCCTAACCAACAAAGGCTCAATGGGAGGAGGAGAAGTGGAAGCACAACCATAATGGAACTTCCTTCCCAAGTGGCCTGAGGGATACTTGAACCAACCATGGGCCAGGGACTCCTTCTGATGAGAATTTTCTGGGGAGGAGTTGTGCCAGTCTGTAGTTGGAGTGTGATTCTCTAAGGTCAACACCACAGATAGGAAATATACTAGAAACCAGAATAGGAAGAAGTTTTCCTGCATGGCTTCAAGAAAGGGATTTAAAGGTAAGTGTAATCAAGCTTAATAAAAGATAGAGTCTTTATTGTTGGAACAAGTGTAATTGATAATGGTTGCTCACTTAAATAGCCTTAAAATGGGGGTGGAAATATTTAAGTGGTTATTGGGGGAATAAGAGGGATTTACATGACTTGATAATTAGAAAAAGTACCTTTTTCATGTAGTGGTTAAGTTGGAGCTTAATAAAAAGGTATAAAAGACTTATAGTGATACCAGAGGAGCCAGGAATGAGCCATAAGTTAATATTTATTGAGTGCCTTAATTGTTAAATCATCAAGAATATCAAGTACAGAGCCTTGCTTAAAGTTAAGTAGAGCGGGTTATAAAGTGTTACGCATGATTCACACAGCCAATCAGAGGAACAGCGGTAAGTGATGTTGCTTGGTAAACTATTAACCTTTTTGCACTTGATTTGAATTTTGAAAGCAAAAACCAAATCAATTGGTTTAACATAAATAGGTAATGCATGTACTCTAAATGATTTTGAACTAACATTGTCCTGGTACTTAGGGTTCTGGGTTTGATCCCCGTCTGGTTCACTTCCAGAGTTCAAATTGGTGTCTTTAACTTGGTTGTTGATTCTCATTGTTGTGATATCTTGGTTGAGTGGCTCAAAACAATTGATGTAGTCAGGGAAGAATTCCCTGACATGTCCAATCATAAGTATGCAGACTATTTGTTTCAATTGAAATAGATATTTATAAAAATTTGATTCATGCTTTGCTATAATTATCCAAAGCAAACTGTGATTCAATTAAAGCTATCATTGTGAGGTAATGGCAGATAAAGCTTTAATAAATTTTATTTAAAAATAGGATTTGACAACTGAACTTGCTCTAATTTTACATCCTGTGCCTTGCACAAAATAAAGTCATATGTTTCTGATTTTAAACCTTCATTCCTTTTATATTTTGTGATCTACACAATAGTAGTAAGGCTGTGCTGGCCTGAAAAAGAGACAATTACAACATTTGCTGTAATTGTCCTGTCCTCCCTTCTCTGTTTCCTGATTTTGGATTCCCCCAACGTAGGGAATCCAAAATTTCAAAAAAAAAAGAAGGCCAAAGAAGGCTTTCTGTTTTCCAGACAAGCTGGATTTAAATATATATCTAAAATTATTTTTTTTAAAAAATAAAGAATCAAATTTAAATTTCTAATTTTTAATTTTTTAATGCAGAAAAATATAATTTAGCTTTTTATTTTTAAAAAACAATCTGAAAACCCCCTTCTTTGGAAATTTATGGAGACAATTCCAGAAAATTTGTCCCATAGACAATTTTCCGGAATTGTCTCCAGATATGAGATGAGTGGCTCCTTTTTAGAAAAGGAGCCACTGTCTCAAATCTGACACAGCCCTACAATGGAGTGAGGCACAAATTGTAACCTACTCCAAAAGTTGATGAACAAAACCACATGGATTGATTTTGTGACCTAATCCAAAATAACCAAAAAAATGGGTTTGTGTGCCAGGGCCCAGAATGGGCCAGGCAAAACTCTATATTAAATAGGCTCAACGCCTGCAATGGAGCAATCACACAACCAAACAATTGTGTTGTCAATTACACAAATCAACCCAAAGGAAACTTTAATTCTAAGTGGAGAATTGAACCCTGGTCAATGCCAAGCCTGGGGAAAATTGAAAACCGTCCCAGAGCCAGAGTGGAAAAGATTTTAATTGGCCCACATCCTCTGAAACTCAGAAGTGGGGACTTGGGTTGACAAATGGCCCAAAATTCCCCTGCCAGCTTCCTCAGGGCAAAAATAATGAAAGGATCCATCTAACTGAAAAATCAGGAGTCACCAATGGAACCCAGCTTGAGAATAATTCATTGACAACCAATAAGAAGTTGCCAGTAAGCCCAATTGCAGTTTCCCAGCAGGATATAGCTGGGAACAGTGCCATCCCCTTTCTTTGTTGACATCTTAAAATTAAACACCTTTATTATCAGGATTTCTTATTTTCTTGCAAGATCTATTTACTTTTGCACCAATATAACTATTCTGTTTGCATTTATTTGCAACTCCACTACACTATACAACATCATGTATTTGCTCCTCCTGGCCACCAAGAGTGATCATTTTGCCCTCCATGCTGGAGATTCCTCCTACTCCTCCCTTACCAACTGTGCCTCCTGCCCAGGACTTTAGTAAGTTGGGTTTTGTCTATATCACAGTATTGGGGCTGGCTGACTGGGTTGTGCCCCATACTGGGAATTGGCAATCCCTAGCTACTGCAGTCAACTATCTGGCCAGGATTGCGCCTATTGTGTACTTGGCCTTCCATGCCCAACTTGCCTCTCCTGCAGGAGTCCAGCCAGATTCTGGTATGGGCTCATGATAGTATTTCAACCATTTCAAAACTAGTAACCCTGGGCCCCTATTCTTCTTTGATTATAGAGGCATATTATATGCTTTTATTTTTGACCTCAGCTTACTACATAAGACAGTATATGACCAGGAAACCAGAAAGGAACAAAAGCCAAGAAGAAATTGTCACCAAACCGTCTCAAGTCCAGACTATGACCATATCCACCTCAAACCAGAATACTGCTGCTCCCACAACCTTTCCTGACCTGCTAAAAATGGACTTGACTGGCTTCAGAAAAGGAATGACCATGATAAAAGCCTTGTTCCGTGCCCACCCTGAGAGCTTCAGAGATGACGCTCAGAAGGTTATGATGGTGGCCTCCCAACTGAAGGATGATGCCAGAGAAACCTTCTTGACAAGCCTTAAGGAAGACCCAGACCTCATACTCTCCTACAACCAATTCCTGGAGAGAATGAACTCTGCAACTACCCCTGCTGGGGCCAAGATCCAAGCCTACATAGGGCTCATCCGCCTGACCCAGGGAAGAGACAACCTGGAGACCTACATACAACAATTCCTACGCCTGGAAGAGGCAGCCAAAATTCCCAACAACATATCAGGCCTGCATTTCAGAAATGGGTTGAACCCACACCATGCCAGCCTAATGAGACACCACCAATGTGACCTCCCCAAAGACAAGCTCTTGGCTATTGCCAGAGGCATGGACTTCAGCCAACCACAAGAATACCATGATGGCCAACCCCAGAACAACCAAACCCCTGGTGCAAGTAGACCCTGTTTGAACATGACTCCTGAAGAGTACCAACGCCACTTCAGAAGTGGGCTATGTTTCTATTGCCACCAGAGTGGCCATTTATCCAAGGATTGAACTAGCCACTCCAACAGAACCCAAGGAGCCACCATCTCAGCAATAAACAATGCTTCCCAGTCTTATCCTAATCATTGACACTACCTTATGCTATCACAACTATGAGGTGAACACTGTAGCTCCTCCTAGACAGTGGTGCAACCCTCAACTACATGGAACGTAGCCTAGCTGAGAAACTGGGTGTACCAATCCAAGGAAACTCTTGACTGGTAACCTTGGGTAACAAGACAACAGACCTATCCCACAAATGCAAAGAGTTTGTCTCCCTGAAGTTAAATGAGAGACTCCTTCCCACCAGATTCCACATCATGGAGAAGCTTCCCAAACCTGTAGTGATAGGCTTTGAATGGTGGGTTGACCACCAATTGAACTTGGACTATAAGAACCATCAATTGACTGTCACTCATGAGAGCCAAACTTTAGAGGTCCCCTGCCTGAACCCCCAGCAGACCCTTGAGTTAAACAAAATCACCCTGGAATCCTTCAAAGCTGAGATCTCAAAATGTTTAAAGCCTTGGGAGTCTGTCTTCTCAGAAGAAGAAGCCACCGCCTTGCCTAAACACAGTCAGTTTGACCATGCCATTGACCTCCTCCCTGGAACCCAACCTAAGCATGGACCTGTCTATAGTTGCAACATGAAGGAATAAGTTGCCTTAAGAGAGTACTATGACAAAATGCTGAAGAAGGGATATATACATGTCTCCAAATCTCCTTGTTTGTCCCCTTTATTGTTTGTTAAAAAGAAGGGTGGCAACCTACATCCTTGTGTCAATTACCAGGACCTAAACAGCATCACAGTAAAAAACAGATACCCTGTACCCAATTCTGAAGACCTCTCAGATCAGCTTTCAGGAGCCAACGTCTTCTCAAAGGCTGATTTAAGGGATGCCTTTAACCAGATCCGGATCAGGCTGGGCAATGAATGGAAGACCGCCTTCAAGACTAAGCAAGGTCTCTTTGAATACTTGGTTATGCCATTTGGGTTGTGCAACTTGCCCAGCACCTTTCAAACTATGGTGGACGTGGTCTTGGGAGGACTCAAGGACCAGTGTTGCGTAGCCTACTTAGATGACATCCTCATTTACAGTTGCACACCTGAGGAACATGTTGAACACCTTCAATCTGTCCTACAACTCTTCAAGGAACACAGACTCTTTGTTAAACTCCAGAAATGTGAGTTTTTCCAAGAGAAAGTAGAGTTCCTGGGGTACAATGTACTGAAAGGAGGTTTTGCAATGACACCTGACAAAATAAAGGCTGTGACATCATGGCCTGAACCTAAGAACTGCAAGGAGGTCAGAAGCTTCCTGGGCCTGGCAAACTTTTGCCGGGAATTTGTCCAAAAATTTTCTTTAATCTGCTTGCCCTTGACCTGCCTCACCTCTGAGAAACACCCCTTTGTGTGGGATGACGCCGCCAAGTCAGCCTTTGAGTCACTAAAAAAACACCTTTGTTTCTGCCCCTGTCTTGGCAATGCTGGTTTACAATAAGCCCTTCATTGTGGAAACAGAACCTCTGACTTTGCATTGGGGGGGGTGTTGCTTCAGTAGGGGCATAATAGTAAGCTGCACCCTGTAGCTTACTACTCAAGGAAGTTCACTCTGCCTGAGTTGAACTACCCCATCTACAATAAAGAGATGCTTGCTATCATCTAGTCCTTGAAACATTGGAGAAGATACTTGTGTGACGTCAACCACCCAGTGATAATTATGGCCAATCACAAGAACCTGACATACTTCTTCAAACTGCAACAACTGAATCAGCAACAAGCTAGATGGGCCCTATTCCTAGCAGATTATGACTTATCAATCAGCTAAAAGCCTGGTAAGATCAACATTGTACCTGATGCCCTGAGCCAAAGAGCTGGCCTTTTTCCTAGTACCAAAGATATTGAAGAATTCAACACTAGATCCTTGCTGTCCCCAAACATGATTGAGCCAATGCTTCTATTCCTGGGACTATCCAGTAGAAGAGAAGAAATCCAACTAGCTCAGACTGTATACCAGCACTGAATTTCCATCATGGAAGACTTAAAGAAAGATATCAACAGTTGATACTACCAAACTGGTTAATTCCTACATGGAAACACCCTGCAGCTACACGGACGCACCTACATACTAGAGGGTCCACTGTGCTTAGAGATACTATAGGAATACCACAACTCTCCTATGTCAGGACACCATGGGCGTACAAAGACACTCAAAGGAGTCCAGAGAGCCTACATGTGGCCCAGGATGAAGCCAGAAATTGAAGGATACCTCAGTGGTTGCAAGACATGTGGACGTACAAAGCCTAAGAAAGGAAAGCCAGAAGGATTACTACAACCTCTTCAGATTGCAGAAGGCCCTTGGAAGTCAGTTATCCATGGACTATATTGTTGAGCTACCCAATTCAAAAGGATTCAACGCCATCCTTGTAATTTTCAATTGTTTTAACAAGATGGCTCACTTCATTCCAACAACAACCAAAGTAACAGCAAAGGAAACTACCACTTTATTCCAGAACTGAGTATTCATGAACCGCGTACTCCCACAAGAAGTGGTCTCAGACAGAGGCCCACAATTCACCTCCAAGTTTTGGGCCAAAATCCTAAAGGACTTGGGAATAAAAATATTTTTGTCTACTGCATATTACCCCCAGAGCAACAGACAGACCAAGAGAGTAAACCAGGTCCTTGAACATTACTTATGATGCTATGTTAACTTGGAACAGAACAATTGGGTAACCCACCTACCAATGGCTCAGTTTGCATACAACAACCAAGACCACAGCTCCACTGGTATGTCCCCTTTCAAAGCCAACTACGGATTCAACCCCACATGGGATGCCCCCCACAGAGGAAGCCAACAACCCCAAAGGACAAGACTGGGTTAGAAACATCCACGTGTGCCAAGATGAATGTTCCAAGAACCTGAGAAGAGCAGTACAAGTATGAAAGGATTTTGCTGGCAAAAAATGAAGCCCTGGCCCCTCAATTGAAGTAGGAGACCTTGTGTACCTCAGCGCAAAGAACATCAAGACCACTGCCCCTTGCGCTAGCTTGAGCCCCCATCAAACAGGTCATTACAAGATATTACAACACATTAGTACTGTAGCCTACCAACTAGAACTGCCCCCCAGATGGAAGATTCACAATGTATTCCACTGCTCCCTGTTATTGAAAAAGAAAGGACCTTCTCTCCTGCACCAGATAGTGAGAATGGCTTCCCTACCTATCAAAATAGAAAGCTTCACATAACATAAGGTTAAACCATCCTGGGACACAAACTCTAATACCAAAAACTTCACTTCCTGGTCAAATGGAAAGAATACTCCCATGAAGAGAATACCTGGGAACCTGAAGATAATCTTGCAAATGCTAGTGTCCTCCTGACAACGTACAAGACCAGGCATCCAGAGTTAAGCTGTAAGAGCTCAATTATGGTGGGAGATGATGTCAGGGCCCAGAATGGGCCAGACAAAATCCTATATTAAATAGGGTCAACGCCTGCAATGGAGAAATCACGTGACCAAAAAATTGTGTCGTCAATTACACAAATCAACCCAAAGGAAACTTTAATTTGTCAAAACTGCAGGCTCAACCTGCCAGCAAGGCTCCAACCAAGCAGGGTTCATGACCTGCAATCCAATTATCTGGTTACTTGAAGCCAGACTAGGAAGTCAACTCAAATTACCAAATCCAACAACATGAACAGATGATGATCCTTTATGGTGGATACCTTGTTTTGGCGCTTGACTCATTACCAGGATCAAGCCACCCCTCTTCACCATCCAACTGCGTGATCAGCAATCCTGTTCCTACTATCCATTGATTCACTATGACTATATAATCACTATCTCTCAATAAAAGATTATTATCTAGTTTCTAAATATTCTCCCCTTTTAACTCTGCTAAAACAGCACAGTTACGGCATTGGTAGCACAGGTAGGCTCTCCATCCTACCTTATCTTGAAAAATTCTGCCTGTTGCCTGCACACGCCGCAGCCAACAAATCCTTGACAGAATTATGTCTGGCCTCCTGCCTGACTGGACCCTGTACACTCCTGGTACCAAGATACCTGAGGGTTTTGTCTTGTACCAGAATACAGTGATTCCACTACCTGCCTTCAACACTATGTCTGCACAAGGTTTCTTTCAGGCTCCCTCCTCTATGCTGCAACCAACTGATAAAAGCACCATTCCAGCCTACGTAGCTCAAAGACTTTGAAGCTCTGCCCTGGAACCTTTTGCAGGAGCCAACAACAACAACAACAACGCTGCAGCATGGATCAAATCTGCTCAAAGCAAGCTAACTCAGATGGAATGCCCACAGAGATTTTGGATTGCAGAAATCTCCATTTGACTGACGCACAACGCTAGCACCTGGTGCAACAAGTGGCACAAGGAGCACATTGAAAAGAACTGGGGCACTTTCAAACAGGACTTCTTGGAAAGATTTGTGTTTAAAGATACCGCACTCATGATCATCTGACAAGTAAAGAACCTGACTCAGACTGGCACTGTAAAAGGACTCACCTGCGCTTATGAGGAACTTTGCCTACGCGCACCTGCTGATATGATCTTTAACAACCCAGCCACACATTTCATGTACTACAACGCTCTTAAGTTGCAAGTAATGAGACACGTGAACCTGGACCAAGTAACCAACCTGCAAAGCCTAAACTGTGAAGCCAAGAAGGCAGAACAAACCTCCAACGCTCTTCACAAGGCGCAAACAGAAAAAGAGAGAGACCCAAGGACTCACATACAAGCAGGTGCTCCAACAGACCACCCCCTGGAAACAGTAACAGCAATACCAACCACAAACCCTCCAGTTCAAATGGACATGGAAACAGGAATAATGGACAATCAAACAGAGCTCATTTCCGTGTGGCAACCACTCAAGACAACCAGGACAAGGGAAAAGCCCAGGGAGAGCACTAAGCAAGCCAAGCTCTCCCCAGACTATCCCTGACTTTCCCAATGATTAGTATTGCCCAGAGGACGTGGATCAATGCCCAATGATTCAAGTACCCTTGGAGGACCTGGTACTATACACCATTGCCAGACACCCAAATAAATTGATTTCCTATCCTTTCCGCTTTTGCAGTTACACAGTCTCAGATCTCCTGGACTCAGGCGCAGACCAAACCCTGGTCAACAGTAGCTTTGTCAACAAGTTCAAACTAGCCACTAATCCTTTGCAGATTAAAAATGTGGTTTTAGCTGATGAACATCACATTGCCGTGACACAGGAAACTGTCCCCTTCTCTGTTATGCTAGAGAGCCTACACTCCACCATTCAAGGTCCTGTCATTGACTTTCCCAAGTTTGACATTGTACTGGGACTTGACTGGTTGCAAAAGAACAACCCTCATGTGGACTGGGTGACCTCAGTACTGACCATCAAATGTGAAGGCGTCAACCACCAAATCTATCCTGACTCCATGGAGCAACTCCTGCGTGACCATGTCTTTATATGCATCACTGAGACCTTGGGTGAACAGGAGAACCTCAAGGCAATTGACTGGGACTCTTTCCAATACAAGATTATACATTTCAAGGACCACCAGGATACCACCACGCCACAGGATTGTGAAATTATAGCTTGACACCCAGAAATCCTCAAGGAAGCTCTTCCCAGGTTGCCGCCTGAGAAACACATCCAGCATTCCATTCAACTCAAAGGAGAGGTACCTAAGGCACAACCTGTCTATTGCCTCACCCCAAATGAGGACAATGCCCTGTGTGCTTACCTCAAGGAAGCATTGGAGAAAGGACTTATCTGCCCCTCACAGTCTCTTTTTGGTGCTGCAGTATTCTTTGTAGCAAAGAAGGATGGTACCCTGCGCCTAGTTACAGACTACTGAGCCCTAAATAAAGTCACTATCAAGAATTGTTATCCACTACCACATCATTGGCAATCTCTTTGATGCCCTTGGTGGCACCGCAGTCTTCTCCAAGATTGATCTTACGGTAGGCTATAACCAGATCTGCATCAAAGAAGAGGACATCCCCAAAACAGCCTTCTGCACCAAGTACGGCTTATATGAGTGTGTGGTGCTTAATTTTGGTATGACAAATGCGCTGTCAACCTTTGTAACCTTCATGAACAAGGTGTTTGCTCCCCACATTGGCAAGTGCGCCCTAGTTTACTTAGACAACATCATTCTTTAAAGCCTGTCAGTGGAACAACATCACAAGGATCTGGAGGCATTGTTTGCCACCCTAGCACAACATAAGTTACTAGCCAAACCTTCCAAATGCCAGTTCTTCTGCAAACAACTACCCTTCTTGGGACACATAGTTTCAAAGGATGGCATTAAACCTGACAGCCAAAAGATCCAGGCCATTTGCAAGATGCCACCATCCAAAGACAAGTTGGAACTCTGTACCTTCCTAGGGATGGTTGCTTATGTACAGTGGTTCATACCCAACTGCGGTGATCTGACTGCCCCTCTGTCTGCCATAACTGGCGCCAAATCCAATTTCATGTGGACCCCCCAGCGTGATCTTTGTTTCTGACGCCTAAAGGAAAAATTCACAATGGCGCCCATCCTCCAATACCCCAAACACAATGGAGAGTACCAGATGGAAACAGATGCCTCTGACGCACCCATTGGAGGAGTACTACGGATCAAAAACAACGCTGGTGACTTCCTTTCTGTGGCCTACAAATCACGCAAACTGAAAGACGGCAAGTGCTGCTACCCTATACACAACAAGGAACTGTTGGCAATTGTACACTGCCTGGTTAAATGGTGCTGTTACTTGGAGTGATAAGAAGAGTTCACCGCCTTGACAGACTACAAGTTGCTCATCTACTTCAAGATTCAAGAAAATCTATCCCGCAGACAAGCCAGATGGATGGAAATTTTAGAAAGATTCAACATGCTCCTCCAGTACAAACTTGGGGCCGAGCTTGCCATGGCAGATGCCCTTTCCTGCCTGTATGTCTGTGCCTCAAGAGGGGAAAATGGGCTCAACCCAGACTGGCCTCTCTTAGTGTTACAAACAAAAGATGAAGGTTTTCCCCTGGCACAAACAATATAACAAAGGAAACAGTCATCAAAAATTAGCACCTGTTTGCTGACGTGTATGGGACCTTACACAGGAAGATGTCTGATGGCTACAACCATTCCCTATATCCCCACAAACCAACAGAGTGGACACCATTTTGTGTTACCACTGAGACCTTGGGAATACCAAGAGCTAAAACCTATATGAGTTCCTTAAGCATAAGGCCTGGTGGCCAACTTTGTATCGCAATGTTCAAGAAGTGCTGGAGAAATGTGAAGTATGGGAAAAATTTTCCAAGAGCAAAACCCCGCCAAAGTCAGTACTTCCCATCCACACACAACCACCTTTCAAAGTATGGGCTCTTGACATTGTTGGCCCCATTTCAGGAAAACACAATGACAAGAAATACATCATCACTGCCATTGACTTTGTAACGTATTGGCCAGTAGCCCAAGCAGTTAAAGCTCACACTGGCAACAACGTGCAACAATTTATTGGCAAGGAGATAATCAGCAAGTTCAGAAAGCCAGAACTCCTGATAACCAATGGAGGGAAAGAATTAACCTCTGAGAACACCAATGTATACCTCGCAAAAAATGGGGTCAAACACACTGTAACAACGCCATATCACCCACAGGCCAATGGGCGTGTAGAGAGGCTTAATGGTAGCCTTGTGCAAGCCTTAGCCAAACTCACTGCTGGGAGGCCTGAAGACTGGGTTAAGCAGCTATTGACTGTGTTACTTGTGTATCAAACCCAAGTGAACAGATCCACTGGAAAATGCCTGTTTGAACTGGTATACGGCACACAGCCAAATATCATTCAAGCATTGACAGGACCTAAACTGGAAATTCCAAGTAAAGTCCCTCCACACTCAGATCCCCACATTGCAGAGGCCAACAGCGGACAAGCAGCAAAGGAAGAGGAACGTTTACAAAAGACCTTTGTTCCCATTCACAACAGACATGAAGTTGGGGACAAAGTTTGGGTCATGAACGTTGACAAAAGCAAACTATAACCTGAAAAAGTAGGGCCAGCAATCATTCTAAAGGTAAACGACAATACCACTTACCTTGTGCAGGGGCTTGGAAAACGTAAGCAAGAAAAAATCTATACCATGATTGCCTGCAACCCTGTAAAGCGAGACAGAAACAACAAGAAACTGCCCTACCCGCCACAGAACAACAATTAGTCCAATATGGCGCCTGGGCTTCTGACAACCTCCCTGACAACCTGCCTCCAGAGGAGGCCGACCCTCAGCCAGGAGGTGTTGAAACCACAGGCTTAATCTGCCAGCAAGGCTCTAACCAAGCGGGTTCATGACCTGCAATCCGATTATCCGGTTACTTGAAGCCAGACTAGGAGGTCAACTTGAATTACCAAATCTAACAACATGAACAGATGATGATTCTTTACAGTGGATACCTTGTTTTGGCGCTTGACTCATTACCAGGATCAAACCACCTCCCTTCACCATCCAACCGCGTGATCAGCAATCCTGTTCCTACTATCCATTTATTCACTATGACTATATAATCACTATCTCTCAATAAAGATTATTATCTAGTTTCCAAATATTTTCCCCTTGTAACTCTGCTAAAACAGCACAGTTACAACAAATTCTAAGTGGAGAATAAAACCCTGGTCAATGCTAAGCCTGGGGACAATTGAAAATTGTCCCAGAGCCAAGTGGAAAAGATTTTAATTGGCCCACATCCTCTGAAACTCAGAATTGGGGACTTGGGTTGCCAAATGGCCCAAAATTCCCCTGCCAGCTTTCCCAGGGCAAAAATAATGAAAGGATCCATCTAACTGAAAAATCAGGAGTCACCAATGGAACCCAGCTTGAGAATAATTCATTGACAACCAATAAGAAGTTGCCAGTAAGCCCAATTGCAGTTTCCCAGCAGGATATAGCTGGGAACAGTGGCATCCCCTTTCTTTGTTGACATCTTAAAATTAAACACCTTTATTATCAGGATTTCTTATTTTCTTGCAAGATCTATTTACTTTTGTACCAATATAACTATTCTGTTTGCATTTATTTGCAACTCCACTACACTATACAACATCATGTATTTGCTCCTCCTGGCCACCAAGAGTGATCATTTTGCCCTCCATGCTGGAGATTCCTCCTACTCCTCCCTTACCAACTGTGCCTCCTGCCCAGGACTTTAGTAAGTTGGGTTTTGTCTATATCACAGTATTGGGGCTGGCCAACCAGGTTGTGCCCCATACTGGGAATTGGCAATCCCTAGCTACTGCAGTCAACTATCTGGCCAGGATTGTGTCTATTGTGTACCTGGCCTTCTAGGCCCAACTTGCCTCTCCTGCAGGAGTCCAGCCGGATTCTGGTATGGGCCATGACATTGTGACTCTGTGTTCACACAATTGCTGTTCCCGTCCCTACCCTAATTGAGATAAGCAAGGGTTACATATTATGGAAGGTTGGTAAGCTAATGATTAGGGCTGTGTTGCCTAGTTAAAGGTTGTTCAATCAAAAAAATATTTTATCATATTTAAATATAGTAAAATGACCACCTTGGTTGAGGTAGCCCAGAGCTGGAAGTTAGCCAGGGCTGATGAAGCCCTACTAAGGATGCAATGTTTTGAGGGAACAATCTTTATTAGAGTTCAAAGGCAGCCTTCCTACTAAAAATGCAAGGGGTACTTTGATACATTTAATCAACAGTTGAGGATGAGGAGGGTTATTTTGATGCTGGGGATATCCTGACTATAGGGCTCTACATTCATTATATTGAATATAAATCCTAAACCAGGTTTTTAAATCGATGCGATTACAATCATGGAAACCTACCTGACAAGCTCTTGGAAGGGGAAGGAAAACGACCTTTACATGTTTGCCAGGTCGGAGTTAACTTCAAGTGCGGATTTATTTTATTCCGGCCTCAACTTAGTGGAGAAGGGATTAACATGACAAACCAGAAGGCTACTATGCTTAGCATTTGGATTGTAATTTAAAAGGGAATTCTTGAAAATAATCCATATTGAAATAATTTATATCCTTGCCAATCTAGAACTATCATTGCAGCTATTGGGAGTAAAGGCTGCTTAAATCGAAGCAACTTTATTTGAGGAAATGGCGAGAGCATAATGCAGCCTATTGGATTCAAAAAGGTAATAAGTCTAAGGGTATTTATTCGGAATCAGGGGCATGTCGTAATCAAAGCTCCTGGATAGCTTTTATTACTCATAAGGGGAAACCCACCACCCTTTGGATAATTGGCGGAATAAGCAAACCATTGGTTTCTAATGCCCACGCTTAGCAGCATCCAATTTGAACAAAAATCATCCAAGCCTTTAAGCTATGATTTACTTTGTAACTCATTAAACTAGTTCTGCTAGCAATATGTCCATTACTCTCTGGTGCCTTTTCATCTCACTAATTACGGGATGCTTGAATATTAAGCTGACATACTTTCGAGCAAAGGGTGAGACTGCTGCCACGTTTGGGGTGTTTAAGGATGGCAGCTACGTAGGGCGCTGTGTGATGAGCTGCAACCTTCACAATGCCGAGACCTGCGAGTTTCCTGGTGGAGTGATATTTTACAACGATTTCCTTTCCAACAGCACACTTCAAATCCTCGAGTATAGGGAGCACAAATACCAGCGCTACCTCCGTTGGATAGGTGAACCCAATGTGAAAATTCTGACCCAAGCCCTTGAACAAACCTTTTATGATATGTCTTGGTTCTGTGGCTTGGATTCGCCGGTCAATGGCACTAGAGCTCCGCCAGTTATCCAATCCTACCTGCTTCCAAAGACTAAAACCCCGTTCTTACCACACACTGAATGAGCTTTGGAGCCGAGCTTGTATTTTCAATTAAAATTATATTCTATTTCAATCGCAAGATTTTATCTTTAAAGGTACCCCAAAATAAATATTGAGTACTTTTAATTTGGTTTCTAATAAATGTATGTCTAACGTTATTGCTGCTATTTCAAGACAGCAGTTAGCTTGCTCATCTTGAACATGGTTCATAAAATAATTCATCAAGGTATGCACTTTAGGTTGAATAATTGCAAAGAAAAATAACACAAAGCTTGGCTTCTAAGCCAACTGGACATGTAACAAACGACAAGAGGTTTTGAGTATACATATAATACAACTTCAATGGCAAAAAAAGATCGAGATAAACCAAAATTCAACCCTTGATCTTTGTGGCGAGTGTAAATCGATCGCCACGGTCCCCTCGCTATTGGATGGAGTAGCCTATTTGGTAGAAAATCAACTCAACAAAAGGAATTAACCAGTGTGGTATTGTAACGCTATTTCGACAATAGCGTTGTTGAATACTAACTAAGGGGAGCTAGTGAGGGTTTTGGCCGATTACAAAAACAAGAAGATTATATTTGGAACTGCTTTATTGGAGGGAAAAGGGAGGGATTATATACTTATCCAAAGGTGGGGGTGAAACCCAATTACTCAGTCTATTCATGCATTTGCTGCACGGTGGAGAGTGGATTGAGAACAGTTCATAAAGTGGGGTGCAGAACGGCATAAGGGGACCTGGCTTCTCCGCAAGAGTGAGGTTGGTTCTGTAGGCTAAAAATAGGAAATTGATTGATGGCGGCATTGTCTAAGCATAGGCTGGGACTTGCATGAAAGATCTTGGTGTCCTGTTAATGGTGGGTTAACCAACTGCTTTCACCACATTTACCTACTTAAACAAAGCCACGGTATTCCTTAAGTCTGGTACTGTTTACCACATTGGGTAATTGTTTAGTGTCCATGTCTTGAAGGAAATAATTGTAATTGGGAGCAACCTTAGAAACTACAAAATGACCTGACCATTTATGGAGGAACTTCTTGGATTTGGAGTTCTGGAGAGAGCTTTTGAACAAGAGTACATGTTGCTCCACTTGAAATTGTGGAAGCTTGTACTTAGTGTGGTCTCTATCCTGCATCTGGTGGGCCTTGAGTATTAGGTTCTTGTGATTGGTCTCTCTTAACTTGAGCATCTTGGTTTCTTGGTCTTCATCCCCTGGTTTAGCATAACTCTGAGGAAGATTTATATTAACTCTGTATAATATTTTGAAGGGGAATTGTTTGGTAGATGAGTGGACCTTCAATCAGTAGTTCCAAAGGGCTCCTGGTAACTTGACATCCCAACTGTTTGGAGCTCTCATATAAGTTTTCTCCAAGGTTTGTATAAGAGTTTTGTTAAACCTTTCTGTTAGTCCATTGCAATAAGAATTTTAGGCTGTTGCAAAGCGATGGTTGGTGGACACATGTGAGATTAACTCTTTGATGAACTGGTTCTTGAAATGGCTACCCTGATCAGTCAAGATTTGTGAAGGAGGTCCATAGGTAGTAAAGATGTCTTCATATAGAAATTTGGCAGTTTCTTTAGCGGTGGCTGATTTCACTGCTTTACACACTGGCCATTTAGTGAAGTACTCAGTGGCTACCAAGAGATACTGGTTCCCATCTTCAGTCTTGGGTAAGGGTCCCACAAAGTTGAGTCCCCATAGTTTGAACAAGCCATCTATGATTATATGGTTGATTGGTTTCTTGGATCCCTGTTGTCTATTGTAGAAGGTGCAGGGTTCACATTTATGAGTATGGTTTATGATGTCATTGTATAATCCTGGCCACCAGTATCTTGTGCTGATTCTGGCCATGGTTGCATGTTATCTGAAATGCCCTGCTTCATTGTGTGCTTCTGTCAAGGTCAGTTCTTGTTGGTCTGGTCTGGGGATTTCACGTAACTGTGATTTCTGCTTCAGGTAGAGTTTACCTTCCAGCACTGTGAAACGGGTGCAATATAGCAAGAATTCTTGGGCTTGTTTTGTCTTAGGAAGTATACCGTTTTCCAGCGCTTGGAAAACCTCTCCTAGTTTATCTTCAAATGGTGTCTGTTGAATGGTCAACAGTGAGAATTGTCGAGATAGCCCATCTGCCACCTGGTTAAGCTTGCCAGGGATGTGCTTTAGTTCAAAGTTGTATTCCATTAGTTCCATTAACCAATGAGTGCGTCTTCTGGAGGGGTTCAAATTGTTCAAAATGTATTTGACGGCCACATTATCAGTATGGATTGTGAACTTATGCCCTAATGCATATTATTGGAATTTGCGCAGTGCATGAAGGACAGCCAGGACTTCCTTATCGTAGATGCAGTAGTTGAGTTCTGCTTTGGTGAGTTTCTTGGACATAAACTCAATTGGTTTCATCTTCTTTCTGTGCTTATGTTAGAGTACTGCTCCTACTGCAATGTTACAGGGATCAGTGAATATGTGGAAAGGCATCTTGAAGTCAGAATAAGTCAAGATGCTTTCACTAGATAGGGCTTCTTTCAGGCTCTGAAAGGTGTTTTCCTGTGCTGATGTCCATTTAAATTCTGACTTGCTACCAGTGACATCAAATAAAGGCGCTGCCAATTGACCATAATTTTCAATAAAATCATGGTA